>JAQGAF010002890.1:0-19982 GCA_034687865.1 Kryphioiulus occultus
AGCTCATTTGGCTTGACGAGATCCTTCGCGAACTCAAACCGGTCATCCCCTCGAAACTTGGAAAGGTGGAGGTCTTGGTTGACAACGAGTCTGCCATGTTCGCGATTAAGAATGCGGTCGAGAACGGATGACCCCCATGGTGGACAGCAACGGGTCACCAGTCTGTCGCACGGAGGTGTTCGGCAGGGGCACATGGCCGGAGGAGAGCAGTGTGGCGGTAGCAGGCATAGTGGAAGATGAGACCACGTTAGATATCGGAGGGCTGCAACAACTGCGGCAGTCGAAACAGCCGGTGAAGGCAAGGGGGCCAACGAAAAGGAAATGGGCGGTGACCCCGTCGAAAGAATACATGGCTGCAGAGACGGGGTGGCTACTGCTGGCCCAACCAAGGCAACAAAGTTCCGGACTGGGTCCTGAAACAGTAGGTGGTGGAGGCCGCCACGTGTGAAGGACGGTCTGCGTTCAACGCAGCGACGGCGACCGCACGATTGACCGCGGCGAGCTTGGAATGATCGGCAAGTACCTGGGCATACGGCATCCAGGCAGGCAGGGATGTTGCGGGCTCTGGCCCAACAGATGCAGTGAGTGGCAGCTCATATGCCAGATGCAAGGGTGGAATGTCGGGCAACCAGAGGTCCACACGGGAGATCGGGACCTGAATCCGGACAGCTGGCTAAGCGAGGGATGGGCGGTGGCAGCCACGGCCGCACGTATGGTCGCTATTGTCTGAACCGGTCGTTCCGAAAGCTCAAGAGAAGCAGGCAGAACGATGGTCACAATGGCCCAAGCGAGGTTGGAGATGAAAGACCAGCACCACCACCATGTGAGGCACGTGTGACTTTGCGGCAATAACGATGCCTGGGTTGCAGGAAAACACATTTGTCCAGGCTGAGCTGCTCGGTCACGACTGCCCACTCCCTGCGGAGGGGGCAGTCAGGCCGCTTTCCAACCCCGGAATGCGGGTGCCTGGTGACACGGGAAGCGGGTGGCGGGAATGCAAACTTGCCCTTCACACTTAATTGTTCACATTATGAGTGGTGAATCAAGGGATTAAGCCTCATGTGACATTCCTGTGAGCTCCCTATGCCCAAAGTCTTTAATAGGTCAATGTGACAGTTCGACTGTGACATCCCGTTGAGTACAAAGTCCACTGCAAGCCCTATTTTACTTAAATTTATTTATTTTGGGACATTTACTTTATTAGGGGAAACTGCAAAGGACCATTTAGGTCACCCTGCCCAATTTAAACTTTTTTTCAAAATGGACCAGTTGTCACATGGTCATTTTCAGATAAAAATAAATTATGATGAAGTATATTGAATTTGAGACAGATGATAAAGGATTAGTTAAAAATCCTATCTAAACTAAAAAAGTTCCAAAAATCCTGTATAAACTAATAAAGTATTAATATCTAATTAATTGCCTGCTTACAGCTAATTGCAAGTCTTATGCGATAATAAAAAAATATACTAATCTAATAATTTTTACCGGAAATTTATAAGGAGTAAATAAATTAAATTCAAGTAAAAAACATTGACCCAATGAATTATGCCTCTCATTTACTTAAAACGCTTACTAAAACAATATGCTAATATAAGTAAGGAATACAGTGCAAGTTAATACACGTAATAAAAACAGAAAGAGAATGCGATCAGAAAGAAAACCACGAATAAGTAATTCAAGAAAAAGATATCATGATAAGATAAGATATCAAGAAAATCAAGAAAAGATATCTGGTCGAAAAAGAAATTAAGTAAAGGATATACGTATCTATAAATCCGGAAGATTTATAGATTAGAGCACGGTCCCATTAAAAAACTTATAAATAAGGAAGACCACTGCTATATTTATATTGCCAAAGGCAAGATGCGGAATAAAAATCCTATCGCGTAAAAAAATAACACAATAAAATTTGAAAGAATTTTCAAAAAGAATTTTAACATAGAATTGAATGAAAGAAGAACCTAATCGTAAGCATTATACCAACTGTCATGATAAAAAGGATATGGTTAGACAGAACAACCCTGTCATATAAATATAGAAGCATATGAAATTAAAATTGTAAGACAAAGTTAAATTAAAAGGCTCCATCTTGTTAAATACAGCTTATATGAGTAATTCCCCAAAAAGGAGAAATAAATAAAGTAAGCAAAAAATTGCAAATAAATAAGAAAATAAATAAATGAAACATAATAAAAGTTTAAAGACGAAACTTTAAAAAAAATGGACGAAATCAAAGGATATAACAACAATTAGTGAAAATTTGGTTAAAATAAATGAAGATGTAACTATAAAATACATCCTGTCGAATAAAATTATCATACTAACTAAATAAATTAATGTGAGCGATAAACTTAAAAATAAATTAAAAAAGAGTAATGGATGCCATAGAGACCATAACAAACAAAATGGCCACCGTAAGATTTATTATGACGCGAAATGGACAACTGCAAGACTAGGTGACTCTTCGGGTTGGTCGGGCGTGCCTTGTATTAGGGTCGGGCGGCCTTCCGAAGGGGTGGTGTCGATCGCTGGTCTTGGTGGAGCAGTTGCTCCGGAGGTGATGGTGTCGGGCAAGTAGGTTGCCCGATGGTGTTCCTTGTAGGTCGACTCAGGTATGGTTCCTTGATCCCTATATGGTGGTATCAGGTGACAGGAACAGCTGAGATGACTTCCGGAAATAATTCAGGTCGACGAGCGGTTGTAACGAGTCGAATTTAAACTTTATTTCAATGTATTAATTACAGGTGTGAACATGTAATGGAGTACACGGGCTGAGGAGCAGACCTGCGGTCAGCCGCAGATGAGCTTGTTTTATGGTAAGCTGATGTTGGCTGTTTGTGCAGCCTTTATATAGTGGTTGGGGAGATGGGTGGAGCCTACGTGGCTGAGTCCACTTCCCAAACTGGGGTGAGATATGAACGTGGGTGTCCTCTGGTGGCCATATAATCGTCACATCCCCCCAAATTTCGGGTGTGCAGCATGCGAATTTCGAAAAGAGGGTATATGGCATGGCACACAAGTGAATAACATGATAATAGAACATATAACGAACAAATGGTAAAAATATGAACATGAAAAATATGAAATAAAACACTACTCCAGGTCCCCCAGAGTGGCGTCGCGTATTTCGAGGATCCCGAGCACCTTTTTTTCGACATCGTTGAGTTGACAAGGCGGCACCCGACGTCCTGGGAGGATCCGACGGCTCAGTGGTATGGGATATGTCCCATGCCAGTGCTTAAAGCACATGTCCATCTTAGGATTGATGGTGACGCACCAAAAGCATACCTCGAGACCCCCGAACGGCCGAGGTTTGGTGTGGAGGTTTTTTCATAGTGCGTAATCTGTATCACCAGGCTAGGGAGGTACGTAGTGAGCCAGGATGTCCTGAGAGGCCATGGTCTCCAATGCCTTGTTGAAACAGTTGAACTTGTCCGGATCTGCTTGGGTAGCAGAAGAGAGGGCCAGCTGGTATTGGTGCAGGGTCACTGCCGGTTGGCCGTCCGTGGAAGGGAAGGACCAGTTCTTGCCCGAACAATGCTTGGGCGGGCATCGGGTGGGCACCGTACTGGTGCGCTGATGGCTCCGCTTGACCGGCCGAGGTTTGGAAACACTGACCTCCTTGGGAAGCGGGGACTCTTCGCCGATGACCGAGTCGTCAGAGGACGACAGGATATCTTCTGCTAAGGACTCCATGGACACATCCTTTAGCTGCACACTACACTGCTGAATGGTGTTCACAGCACGCTCCAGGTCGGAACCCAGGCTGTGCATGGACAATGGCCTGGCATCGCTGCGAGTGGACGAGGGAGGGTCGGGCTTAGATTTCCTAGACTTCGAAGGTTCCGATTCCTGGGTGGGAGTCTTAGGAGATGGCGCCGAGGAAGATTGGGTTGGGTCGGGCGACGGGTCGGGCGACGTACCAGTTTTCCAATGGCCTGAATGAGGTGGGGCCGTGTATGTAGGCACGTGAATGCGCAAAGGCGCGGGCACATGTTTCTTTTTGGTGGCTGGGGTTGAGACCACACTCATCAACTTCCGTTTTGCGGGCGACTTAGGACGTTGGATAGAGCATCGGGCCAAGGCTTCTAGTTCCTTATCCGTTAGCTTGATTGCTGTACGGACAGCAGGCGAGGGCAGAATCTTGGTCGGCTTGGCCGCAGGGCCGGAAGACTTGGGAGTTTTCGTCGACTGCGGTTTCTCCGTTGGTTTGCTGTGTGGCATGGGCGATACCGGCTTGACACGCGGGATAATGGGTGATTCAGTTTGTATGGCACTATCTTTTCGCTCCAGTTGGTTGTCAAACCATGTCCTCAACGCCGAACGAGATTTTAGCAGAAGGGACTGATTGACTGCCAGCCTGGAGTGTAAGTCATTATACTGCTTTTGCAGCGCATGGAGTTTAATCTCGATAGACTTTTGGAGATTATGCTCCATCTTGAAATTGTCCAGAAATATTGCCCGTTCGGTGACCGCTTGGCTGAGTCTCTTGAGGTTGTCGTGAAATCCAACCGTGCACGACTCTGGAGGGACCGAGTCCGCAAGTCGGGCCATAATACGAAATCCGGGCGTCATAGCTTCCCGCATTTTGACGAGCATATCGCCGATGTCAGAAAACAGGTCGGGTGGAACCTGCGCTTGCGCACTTAGAGGCATACCCGTCACTGGGTCTTTATCGTCGATTTTGGGACAACGCCGGAGAATTTCGGCGCGAACCGATTGTCTGAGATTCGGATCGTGTTCGGGCAAAACGACCTTAGCACGAAGATGCTCACCCCAAACGGCTATGTGGGCATTGGTGGCTGCCGGAAAAGGAGACGTTTGGCAGGCTGTGATGAAATCGTCCATTGTTACCAGCAGGGTGGGATGTTTTGAAGTGCATCGGGCACTTGGATGACGTCGGAGACCAACATGATGTCGTCGTCAGACATGGTCCCGTATGAAGACATCGTGGAGGAGTTTGCTTTATATAGGGACCAGAGGGAGGGACTGGGCAGTGTCGGTGGAAAAGGGGAGGAGTCCATGTCCCAGAGTCAATGTCGCTCAGTCCACTATGGTCAGGGGTGTCCAAAAAGATGTCGGGCGACTGACCAAGGAAGAGAAATGAGATCTGTACGACCGGGGACGGCTTTGTTCCCGACTTGGGCCGAGCATTGGCGTAAGAATAAGTATATTCTATCAACAGCTCGTCGTCTGACTGGGGTTCACCATTATTATAGAATTTTGGTGCAAGGACATCAGGGTACCTGGTGGCCATTTCCAAGGGCCAGCCTCGTTGTCGCAGAACCATGGCCGCTCGTGCCAGCTTGTAGATGGTGGTACATTCTGCATTGGGCCTGTCAGGTTTCTGTACGTTGAGCTGAAGTAGGTCCATAAAGTGGCTGACAACTGCATAATGGCGAACATACGCCCTGATGCCACTGTTGACAATACCCTGTTGGATGACGAAATCATTGACCATCTTCCAGATGGCGACGACCACCGAAACACCAAATTCATCATTGATAGTTTGGAAGGAAGTGGTTAAGTCCACCATAATGATGGCCTGAAATTGTAACGGAGTGACGACATGCCGGCACGACCTGGTTTGGGGTACCGGCGAGGGAACGGAGATGTCCTGATCCCCGTCTCTGTTGTCCAATTCCTTGAGAAGCTCATCCTGAGTTGGTGGGGTCGGCTTAGTCGGGCGGCCCATGGGTCTTTTGCGAACGATGGGGTAGACGTATACCGGGTTTCCATCAGACAGGCTGGGAGACTTGGTGATTTGGGACGCATGATATGTGCCCATGGAGATGGCTCTTGCTGGGTCCCATAGCTCGAACACTGTAGGTGTGATGGCTCTGTGAATCACATAGTGCCCATCCCGTTTGGGAGCAAATTTGGACGAAAATGCCTTGATGGCAGAACTCTGTGGCTTGGTGTTGATGAGCACCTGATCTCCAACAACCCACTTCGGAATCGTAGCCTTGGCATTGTATTTTGCCCGACGTCTGTCCTGAGCGAGTTTCAAGCGCCCCTGCACATCCAAGAGGTATAATGCAGTGTCCGTCAAGAATGTGGAAAACGAATGCCGGACAAAAACTGGATCTGTGCAGAGCTCATGGAAACGGACGATGTTGTCCTGTGGCGAGCGTGGGGATCTTGCGAAGGTAACATGAAATGGAGAATCTTGGATAGACACATTGGTGGCTGTGTTTAGTGCCCATCGGACGGCGGGCAGATGGGTGTCCCAATTGTCATGGAGAATGCCAACCTCGATGGCCAATTTGGTTTTTAGTTCGCGGTGTTTCCGCTCGACAAGATTGGCTCGTGGATGGTACTGAGCCATGTGTTCCATGGTGAAACCCATTGCCTCTGCAACGGAACGAACGATGGTGGCCAGGCACTGTCCACCATCCTGTCCACCATTTCTGCCTTGGCATCTGGAATCGGGAAGAGTTCGACAAAGCCCGAGGTGCAATCACACACGGAGAATATGTTGATGTTTCCCTTGGCGGTGATCGGTAGTGGCCCGATCAGATCGATGCTGATGGTTTCGAATCTGGGCATCACCACTGGTGAGGTCATTGGTACGGTCATCGGGTTGGTGTCTGCTTTGTACTTTTGACAGGACGTGCAGTCCTGGATGTATTTGGCCACATCACGGCGCAGTCCATGCCAGTAGTACTTTTCTAGGATACGTGTGGCCGTCGCAACGGTGCCTGTGTGACCGGCCTCTGGAGCATCATGGTGCCAATGAATGACTTTGGGTCGAAGAGCCTCAAGGATCACCAACCTGGGTTCGTCGGAATCCAACAAGTTCAGCACATGGTACAGGATGCCATGTAGGAGCAAAAACCATCGTTTAACCATTGTCCAAGTTTCGACATTGTCGGAATCAAGATTGTTCTCCAATGCCTGAATGATCTTGTAGCATTCAGGATCATCAAGTTGTATGTTCCGAAATTCTTGAATGTCATGTGGTTCTTCACCTATGGTAATGCTGTGAATAAGCACGACTGGCTCCTTTGGACCCATCGGGCGGGACAACATGTCTGCCAGAACATTGAGGTCGCCCGGGATGTGCTTGATGTCAAAAACAAATTGCTGGATTTCCATGATCGACCTTGCCAATCTTCCTTGGGGCATCTTGGTGGTGAGCAGCCATCGCAAAGGACTGTGATCCGTGTGGACGACAAATGTAAGGCCTTCCACATACCCCCGGAATTTCTTAACCGCCCAGATGACAGCCAATGCCTCCTTTTCAGTTGGTGAGTAGTTGGCTTGGGCCCGACTGAAGGTTTTGGAGGCATACTCGATGACCTGGAGGGAATCTTCTTCTACTTGGCCAGCACCGCTCCCATAGCCTCATTGCTGGCATCGGTGAAAATGCGAAAGGATTTGGAGAAATCTGGCTGGACCAGAATCGGGGCCCTGCACAGAAGATTCTTAAGTTCTTCAAAGGCCTCCATACAGTGTTGATCAAACACAAAATGAACATCTTTACGGAGAAGATGATGAAGGGGAGCAGCTATCGTAGAAAGATTTGGTATGAAACGGCTGAACCATTTGCATGAAGCCAAAAAAGACTTGAGTTGATGGACGTCTACCGGTGCTTTCATCTGTAGGATCGCCGTCACCTTGTCCTTGTTAGGCGATATGCCTGCCGTGGAAATGATATGCCCTAGGTAGTCAGACTCCGATGTGAAGAAACGACACTTTCTCAGTTTGAGGCCAAAATTAACATCATAGAGACAACTGAACACTATCCATGTCGGAGAGGTGGTGGCCAGATCGTCTTGGACAGATCGTCTTGGTAGGAACGCTTGTCGACGTTGCTGAGAACATTTAATGCAGGCTCGACAACTCTCTGACAATGCGCAGAGGAGTTCCTTGCCCCCATGGGCATGCGAGTATAGGAAAAAGTTCCAAAATGCGTAATGGTTGAAAATAGTCTTTGGAAAGATTTGGCTATCGGGATCTGCCATTAGCAGCTGGTAAGGTCCATTGTTGACATGAATGGCTTGCCTTTCACTTCGGCAAGAATTTCATCGGTTCTGGGTATGGGGTAGGTGTCTGGAACCGTCACCTTATTGAGTTGACGAAAATCGGTGATGAAACGCATCTCCTCTGATCCCCCATGTTTAGGAACTAGGATGGAAGGTGCAGCCCATTCCGAGGTGGACGGGATGATGTACTCTTTTTCCAACAGGTCCAAGATATTCTCATACATTTGTTGTTTGCATTTGGGTGACTGGGCCAACAGCTTGGAGACATACGGAACAGCACCCTCGATGAGTTCAATTTCTTGTGGAGCTACCCTCGCCGGGCCTTTCGGGGTGTCAAAGACAGCCCGATGGCAGTCGAGTACTTTGTTAACTTCGTCCCGTTCATCGACACTTAGCATAGTGCCTTTGTCGGGTTTGAGGAAGATGTCCTCCGTCTGCATGGCCTGGCATATCGGGGCAGACTCGGATGGGGTGACCTCTTGAGAGTTGGCAAATGGGCGGGTGAACCATGATTGGAAAGGAACATCGATGAGAATTCCAGCCGTAGTCATAAAGTCAAGTCCTAACAGAAGTGTACCATGTTCGTATGATGGTACCAACATAAGGCGTTGCGGGAAAGTTTGCCCCTGAATGCAAATGTTGCTTTCGGCTACATAGATGGTGACTCGGGACGGTGCCCGATCTGCTAATTGGACCATGTGTTGGCACGTCGTCATGGGAACCCCTTGTTCCTCCAACTTCTCGAGAAGGTGTTTGCCCGCCACAGATGCATTGGATCCAGTGTCAAAAACGACCATGACAGAGATGTCGTTGACAGTGCACATAGTACGGATGAAGGCCCCATCGGTGTCCTTGATGTTGTGGGAAAACACAATGGTTTCCTCCTCAATTTCCACCATATTCAGTTTGAATCCTTTGCCACACTCATTCGGGCAGGAGTATTTTGTGACGTTGCGCATGTCACAAACTGAGCAGCCCGATACAGGGTGTAGACTGGAAGGCGTAGATTTTAAGTCCTTTGGTGACTTGCTGTCACCACTAGCCTTATAAGGTGTCACCACCTTGGTCGATTTGTTGTCTGGGTCAGTGGTGGAGTCAGTGGTAGCGGTATGCGGGCGATCGTATTTACGACCCCATGAGTGAGCGTCAGTGAGAATCTCCTCCCTCAGCTGGGAAGCGTCCCACAGATCTTGGATGGTGTAATTTTCCTCTTGGAGATAACCTGCTTGATTTGCCAGTGAAGGCCTTCGAACATGATTTCTACCATTTTGTCTTCGGAATATTTCTTGTCGAGCGAGTTGAATAAGTCAGTAAGGTAATTGAAAAATTCCGTTGTAGGTTGGCGATCTCGTTGTTGGGCTTGAAGTAATCGGGAACATATCGTGGCGTCGGATTCGGAACGGACAAAGCGTTGCCGCAGACGTTTGATGGCCTCTTCTACAGTAACAATCTTGTCTGCAGTGAAGGCCCACCAAGTACGGGCTTCCCCTTGTAGAATCCACAAAATTGCCTTTACTGCATGTTCGTCTGGTAAATTATATTCTTTGACAACATCTTGTAACAGGGCTGCCCAGCCCCCGAAATTCTCCTTCTTGCCGTCAAAGAATCCCACTTGTTTGAACATTTTGTTCTTTTTGGTTGGTAGAGTAGAGAGCGGTTTGCCTTCTTCGTCATCAGGCCCGGTGTCCAGGTGGTCAATGATTTTGTCAAAACGAGACAGGACTGGTGGTGCTGTGTATATACTGGATTTGGATGAGGTCCATGACGGTTGGGTGTCTGTCTGGGTCGTGAAAACATGGTCAATGGGATCCCTGGGCAACGGTTTGGATGCAGAGTTCCATAGATGTTTGTACTACGGAGTGGTCTTTGGATTGTTCTTAACTTCGAGTATGGTAATCGGAGGTGTACGTGGGCGCTTTGGTGGCTTTTCATCCTTTGGCAGGGTGGTCAGTAAAACTGGTGAAGTAATGGTGGTTTTTAGTTTGTCGGTGGCTACGGCCAGTCGGTCTTCCAATTCGGCAATGTATGCATCCGCTTTGGCGAGGTGCTGTTTGTCGGTTGTCCAATCCTCTTTTATTTTGGTGGCAGTCAGTTCAGCTTGGAGTAATGCGATGTCTGATTAAGAATGGGCCTGGACGACAGTGTTCTAGACGGGCGATCTGAATAGAATTATCTTTGACATACTGAGAAAGATCTGGGTATGATTCTGCCAGCTGGAGAAGTGAGGTCGGAATGGTGAGGTTTGATCTCGTCGTCGTTGAGGTGATGTTACAGCAGATCTGGACGAAGTCTTGGAGGACCACGGAGATCCTCTGGATATGGGAGAGTGATGGTCTTGAAAAGCCATGGCTGAGTGGTCCTGGGTTCGTAGAGTTGTGTGCCAATTGCAAGACTATGTGGCTCTTCGGGTTGGTCGGGCGTGCCTTGTATTAGGGTCGGGCGGCCTTCCGAAGGGGTGGCGTCAATCGCTGGTCTTGGTGGAGCAGTTGCTCGGAGGTGATGGTTTCAGGCGAGTAGGTTGCCCGATGGTGTTCCTTGTTGGTCGGCTCAGGTATGGTTCCTTGATCCCCGTATGGTGGTATCAGGTGACAGGAACAACTGAGATGACTTCCGGAAATAATTCAGGTCGACGAGTGGTCGTAACGAGTCGAACTTAAACTTTATTTCAACATTTTAATTACAGTTGTGAACATGTAATGGGCTGAGGAGCAGACCTGCGGTCAGCTGCGGATGAGCTTGTTTTATGGTAAGCTGATGTTGGCTGTTTGTGCAGTCTTTATATAGTGGTTGGGGAGATGGGCGGAGCCTACGTGGCTGAGTCCACTTCCCAAACTGGGGTGAGATATGAACGTGGGTGCCCTCTGGTGGCCATATAATCGTCACACAACATTATAACATAGCCAAAGCGCTAGAATAGGGGAAAAGGCCAGACTAACAATTTATAAATGCCGTCTAAATATAGGGCACCAGACGAAAAACCTTCTCGTCATAAAAGGAAATGAAGTAAGGGAAGAGTTAACTTAGGTGAATAACCACTTTTGACCAAAAATACGTCATGAAAACAGAAGGAGTTAACAAAATCCAAAAGCTAACGAATCAAATGAATCAAACGAATCAAAACGAAAAAGGTCTAGCAAGTGAAATTTATTAAAATTCAGGGCAGGCTCAAGCTCAGTCAAGGTGCAAGATGACACATTTTATGAAATGCCATAAAAATCGAGAAAAACAAGAAAACAGGAAAAGCCAGCAAAAACCAAAAACTAGGCTTATGCATCCCATAAAATTAATTGTATACCATATAAGAAGCTGACTGAAAATTGGTCACATGTCACGATTTGACACCCCAAAAATCTTGAAAACCCAGGTTTAATGGGAAATTGCTTTCAGCAAATTCCAAGTAGCAAAAACTCCACACATTTTTAACCCAAGCCCTTTGGTCAAAGTCCAAAATCACCAATATTCCAATAACCAATGGTATGCAAATCAAGTTATTCCAAATTATGTAAGAACAATGAACATCAAGCATCAGTGCCCATTCTTCGATTCCTGATGCCATTGTATCAACACTTCTACATCGGCAAGTATTTTTTTGAAAAATTAATATTAGTCTTGGACTAATATACTTTTGCACTGAAAAACTTAGGAAGTTAAAAAAGTTTTTATGCATTTAAAAAGAACTTGAAATTAAATTAAAAGTATCGAAAAGGGAAATTAGTGGGACCGTAAAACTAAATTACTTAACAATCCACCACAAGTCCAAACAAGCCAAAATCCAGAAACATCGTCACAGCCAACAACAAAACTGAAATCCAGACACATCGTCAAAGCCAACAAAGCCGAAATCCAAAAACATCGCCACAGCCAACAACAAAACCGAAATCCAGAAACATCGTCACAGCCAACAACTAATCCGAAATCCAGAAACATCGTCACAGCCAGCAACGAATTCGAAATCCAGAAACGTCGTCACAACCAACAACGAATTTGAAATCAAGGAACATTGTCACAGTCAACAACAAATTCAAAATCCAGAAACATCGTTGCAGTCCTGAAACAGCATTGCCATCAGAAAATTTGCCGCAGTCAAGAAAATTTCGCCAAATCAACACGAAGAAATTCAAGCGAAACATTATCCGGAGAACCTGAGAAGATTACAGTAAGACCAAAACATCTACGTATTTTTTCGAGGCCCCCTTAAATAAATTGTATCGAACTTTGAAGTCGCGGAAAAGAAAGATTCCGAAATCTAATTCGAACTAAATTGACAAAAAAGGCAAAATCCATCAACATTTAAAATGATTATAGAAATAAAACTTTTTCAAAAAAATAATAACAAGAATAACAAGACCGTAACATTTGAATCCAAGACACTCTAAAACTTAACATATTATTGAAGATAAATAAACTCTGTATATCAGAAAAATAAATAAGAAAAATAAGAAAAATAAATTTAATACGTAAAACGAAAAAATTTAAGATTAAAATAACGGCAAAAGATGTAAATAAAAAACAAATTAACATTAAGAAGGAATTTTGAAGTAATAAAAAATTTAATGATTTTTAAAAATTGCTATACGATTAAACCAGCCAAATTAGCACGGACTTTTGAATTTACAACAAATTTCAACGAAATTCAACTTACAAGAAATTCAACAGACGAAGTTATCAAAACTATATCTCGTCCCATTTGAATTTTAAAGAAATTGAATTTAATTACAAATTAAAAACATGAAAGTGAATTGTATGTAAAAGAAAACACCAAAATATAGTAACCAATAGAACTGTATCAACTTTAAATTTTGAATTCATTGAAGTAACTGTAAAATAAAAATTTAAGGAAAATTTAGAATGAATAGAGAGCCATTATAATTTACAAATGACTATAATGTCGTACTTAGAAATACAAAAAGTATGCGCCCTTTCACTACGGTCGATCACCCCAGTATCCAGGGCCGGCGAAAGCGTCCTGGTGTTGCCGTCGGCGACTGCAGCGAGTAGGGCCGACAAAGAGCCCTACGCGCGCGGTGGAGATACATGCACGTCATCCGTGGTTTCCGTGCTGAAATTACGCCGATTACAACCCCGAGAAATAAGTGTTTAAATCTCATATTTAGGCTATGTCATCAAGGTACAGCATTCTTTAATTACACGTGTTTATAAATTATAATAAAATACATTTGCAGGTCGCAAAATTAAACAATTAAAGAACAAACTAATTGCAAAAAAATTAAATACAGCAATTGTGTAATTTATGACAATAAATAATCCACAGCGAAGTGTGTAAAAAGTACGTGATCAAAAAAAGTCTGAGAAAAGTATGCGATATGTAACTCAAAACAATTTGAATAGTGAATTTTTGTCATTTCTGTATTACAATTCGTCCTTAAGAAATATTGTCCAAAACATTTGCTAATAAATACCGCGGAAATCTTGGTGTAAAGAGCACTAACTTGAGGTTAATGATGGCACCTCGTAGGGAGCTTTACAAGATGTGAAAGAACAAATAATTAGTCTACTTCAAGATGGACAGAAGCAAAGTGATATAGCAAAGCAATGTGGCTGTTCCCAGAGTTCAGTTAGCACACTATGGAAGAGGTACCAGGAGCTTGGGACAGTCAGAACACAGTCCAGGAGTGGTCATCCGATAGCAACAACTAAACGTCAGGACAGAGGTCTTCGTTTAATCGGCATTGAAATGCGAAAATCGCCTTCAAAACTCTTAAATTCTCAATGCAGATTGTCAGGAGTACGCGTGTGTGATCGAACCATTCAGAAGTCGAATTTGCATTGGTTTTGGTGATGATAATGGCAAATTTGTGTGAAGGAGGTCATCAGAGAAGTTCAATAAATCATGCCTATTGTTTAAAACCAAATTCCCTCAAAGTTTAATGATGTGGGGATGTATGTCAGCAGCTGGACCAGGATGTATGTGCATTGTGTCGACTACCGTCAATGCAGCCGTGTATATGGACATCCTGGAAAAATACTTAATACCCACAATGGACATGCAATTCCTGGTGATGACAACATTATCTTTCCAGACGACAACGCTTCCTATCATCGAGCTAAGGTAGTGACAGGATTATTAATGTCCAAGGGTATAAAAAGGATGGCATGGCCTGCAAACAGTCCTTATCTCAATCAGATTGAAAATCTTTAAGCAAAACTCAAAAAAATTGTCACATCCAAAGCACCAACAAACAAGGAAGAACTTGCTATTGCTATAACTCAAAGTTGGCATGAAATAGACAATGCATATTGTGAATCACTTGTTGAATCACTTCCACGTTGGATGTGCGCAGTTATAAAGGCCTAAGGACAGACAACAAAGCATCACACTTTTTTCCACACCCTGCTGTGGTTTATTCATTGTCATAAATTACACAATTGCTGTATTTAATTTTTTTTGCGATTAATTTGTTCTTTAATAGTTTAGTTTTGCGACCTGCAAATGTATTTTATTATAATTAATAAATATGTTTCATTAAAGAAGGATGTACCTTGATGACTTAGCTGACATACGAGTTATCACACACATTTTTCTCGAGGTTGTAAGGTCGGCTACGGTCCCGGCCGCGGTAGTCCGATGCTCATCCGGCTCGTCCAATGTTGTGTGCCGGGTGCCTTGATGACCACCGCCATCCGGCCAAAGTGCCGGCGGCGGTCGTCCGTCGCCCGTCCGGCCCATCCGATCTTGTAGACCGGCCACTCCATTGACCCTGTTAGCCGGTCATCCGTGGCCGTCCGCACCTCGAGCACGGTTGGCTGTGGTGCCGTCCACCATCGTCCGGTGTCGAGGGCTGCATACGCGCCCTTGGGCAACCATACCAGTTGACTGGGCCAGCGTACGAGCCCATTGACTGGTTCGTCTGCCGCTTCTTCTGTCGTCGTCGTCGTCCGATGCTTCTGCGATGTCCGTGGTAGCTCCAGGCCGTCCACGCACCGAGAGCGTTCGGCCAAAGTCCGGCAGCGAAGTCTCCGTGCTCTCGCATAAGACTCCGAGGAAGCGCTCACCTTACTTAAGATCAGCACATAGCTGGCTGTGCCGAACTTACGTAATGTGCGGAAAGCATGGTACGAGCGATGCGCGATGCTGCCTGGCATGGTGCGGGTATTGGTCTCTCTTTTGCTGTCATCCTTGCTTAAGAATGCCGGCTTGACCTGATCGATGCCTACGGTGACCGGCTTGCCATGTACGTCGAGAGTAAGCCTGGTCGTGGTGGGCGGTGATGGAGAACACTCCATCGAACAGCAGCTGCAGCGGCGGCCGAACAGCGTCGTGTCGCACGAAGACGTGCGTCGCTGTTGGCAGCGCATCGGGATGAACGCTTTCGGCTGCCCTTGCCTGGTCATCGGGGTTGGGCTGAGGCTGGCCTTAGTCGTTTTCAGCTGGGTGGCGAACGTCGCCGGCTCAGCCTCGGTAGCTGCGGAGGTGAGAAATTCGCCGGGTATTCAGAGCGGCGTGCTGCACACGAGCTCCGCTGGTGAAACGCCAAGGTCGGGTTTCAACTCCGCTCATATCCCAATCAGCACGAAGGGAATGACATCGCACCAACACTCGGTTTGGTGCCCCTTGATGGCTGCCTTCTGTTGCCGGTCAAAACACTCCACCATGCCGTTTGCCACAGGGTGGTACGCCATCGTCCGACGATTCGAAATGCCGCCCTTGGTCAGTGGTAATGCGGCTGGGGTAGCGGGCGACCCATCCACCCAGGAAGGCATTCGCCACAGTCTTGACGCGGATGTCGGCAATCAGGAATGCTTCGGGCCACCTTGTAAATCGGTCGACGCAACGGAGGGAAGCTGGTACGAACGGCCGTATGGCCTGCTCGGTGGAGTCGAAGGATGGGGGTGGTAATAGCTCGGAGCATGAGGGAAGATGCATTAGGATCGGCCAGAAGTGCTTGAAGCGCGGCATAAATCTCCTGCTCCGTGGCCAGTTTTGCATAGTCGACGGCTGCTGGTACCCTTCACGTGGCAAATATCGGTAGAAAACTGGGCCACGAAATCGAGGTGGCGGAGCCGGCGAGGAGAAGTGCAGTTTGTCGTCTTGCGAAACGTGAACATCAGCGACTTGTGGTCGGTGAAGATGGTAAACTCGCGACCCTTGACCATGTGTCGGAAGTGCTTGACAGCCGCGTAAACGGCGAGCAACTCCCGATCAAACGTGCTGTAGTTGCTTTAGGAGGGGATAAGCTTTTGGTTGAAAATTGCCAATGGCTGGAGTATCCCGTCGTTCGCTTGTTGCAACACGGCACCGATGGCGTGGTCCGAGTTGGCGACGTACTGCGCGATGTGACCGCCGGAGGATGGGTGAGCGAGCGTGGCCGCCTCAGAGAGGTCCAGCTTGCAGTGGGAGAAAGCTGCGTGAGCCTCCTGCATCCATGTGATGGGAAGGCGATCGTTCTTACGGCCAGCCGTAAGATAGCCATGTAAGATCGTCTGATGGTTGGCTGCACGCGGGATGAAACACCGGTAGATATTCAGCATCGCCAAAAATCGTCGCATGTATTTTAATTCCTTCGGCTCGGGAAACTCCATCAACACTTGGACGCTGTCGGGGAGTGGGCGAATGAAGGCAGCCGAGATTTCGTAGCCAGGGAATGTTAGCGCACGCACTTTGGCGAGTTTAATATAAGCACTTCGACGGGTTCAATAATCCAGAACTCGTGAAACCGATCGAACACCATCTTCAGGTGGGCGAGGTGCTGCTCGACGTTGTCCACGGCGACCATCACATCGTCGAAGTACGGCACGACGAAATCGAAGCCGACGAGCACATCGTCGAAATACGGCATGACGAAATCGAAGCCGACGAGCACCTGGGGCATGAATCGCTGGAACGTTTGGGCGGCGTTACACAAGCCAAACGCCATTGATGGGAACTTGAAGAGGCCGAATGGGGTGATGATGGCTGTCTTCGGCACGTCGGCTGGATTGACGGGAAACTGATGGTAGGCACTCGTAAGGTCGAGCGAGCTGAACACGTGCCTGCCTCAGAGCGCCTGAGTGCAGTCCTGAACGTGCGGGACGGGGTAGCGATCGGGCATCGTTGAGGCATTCAGGTGGCGATAGTCCCCACACAAGATGCCAGTCAACGGACGCCTTCGTCATGGATGACCCCGGACCTGGTCCGCAGGATCAGATCTCTGGACCTATGCTCATGAGGTGATTGGTGTCAATACAAAACCTATATATATTCATGACCTATGGCATGTATGGATTTTGTGATATCTGTGAACCGAAAAAGGCAAAATGAAGCATTTAATTCTGTTGAAAAAATGAAAACATTGTGAACAATGTTGTCATACCATGTGCACAGACTGTATGCCTGCCTTGGCTTTTACAGGCTGTGTTCGAAGTGCTGACCGTTGGTAACAATGTAACTCTGCATTCATGTGCCGAGATTAATGCTACTGTGTGGCATGCATTTCGAATGCGTTGCTGTAGATCCTCAAGGACTGGAGGGGCAGTCTCGTATACCAGTCTTAACGCAACCCTAATGGCCATTCCATTGGCCCAGCCCGACCAATCCACCGGCCTGGACAGGAAAGGTCCAGCCATACTCGTACATTACAGGCAAAATGAGGGGGGTGCTCCGTCATGCTGTAGCCAAAGTGCAGCATGCTCTCTGAGGGGTAGGTTGTCGGTGTAATCCTCAACCATAGTTAGTAGTATCATGTCCAAATAAAGCTGGGCAGTCAGTGCTCCATCATAAAATACTGGGCCCACAAGCCTATCGCAATGCAATCCACACCAAACATTCACACTCCATTGCACCTGATGATTGGCTTCTCTCAACCAGTGAGGGTTCACTGGGAACCATTAGTGTGCATTATGAATATTAACAACACCATCACGTGAGAATTTAGCTTTATCAGTGACTAAGATGTGATCCAGAAAGTTGGGTGATGCTTCAATCTGATTCAGTAGTCAAATCGCCTTGGGTAATCAGCTGGTGAAGGTGAATGTGGAAAGCATGGTAGTGATATCGACGTAGCATGCGGAAAACGGAGGACTGTAAGATGCCTAATGCCATGGCGATGCTACGAGTACTGCTGTGAGGGTTGATGTGTACATAGTGCAAGAACAGCTTCTGCCATTGCCAAATTGGTTGCCACCCTGGCCCGTTCATTCAAGTGCTCGATCTGCAACCTCCCTGTATCTCTAAGACGTTGTACAGTTCGCAATAGGAGTATGTGTGTTATGGTATGATGTGGAAAATGGGTGTTGAACATTCAGACTGCAGCTCTGGTATTTCTCCGACATTCACCATACATTATCACCATTTCATGCCGTTCCTCTGTGGTATACAAAGGCATTTTGGCACTGTGCAATGCTAGTAGCTGTCTTGTTGTCAACAACAACTACTTAATTATTGGCTAGCTTCTGTGTAAATTCTTAATCTACCTGGAATGTAATCCATTACAATTATGCAAGGTAATGTGCATAATACTGTGTGGACTATGCCCATGGGCTAGAAATGATGATGACAAACATCAAAGGTCATATCT
Organism: Kryphioiulus occultus; assembly: GCA_034687865.1. Lineage (NCBI taxonomy): Eukaryota > Metazoa > Arthropoda > Diplopoda > Julida > Julidae > Kryphioiulus > Kryphioiulus occultus. The sequence goes on from JAQGAF010002890.1 coordinate 18,506, forward strand.
CTGGTATTTATTGATGGAATTGCGTCCTCTTTTTTGTTGTGACTAGGACATGAATATCTACTGGTTTTGTATTGATACCTACCTCCTCATGAGCATAGGTCCAGAGATCTGATACAGCGGACCATGTCCGGGGTCATCCATGTGATGATTAAATGGTGATTAAATGTCCCTCGGACTACTCTAACAAACATAAAGGAGTGCATGGAAATATCTGCAACAGGAAAAATTTGGCAGACACTGGTACATTAACTCTGACTCACCCGGTATAATTATTGATATTAAGCTTGTTATTTCCTTTAAGGGGGTTCATAATTACTTCTGCTAAGCACTTCTGCTAGAGAAAAAGGCCCTTGCAGGGACACTGGTCGTATTTTTGGAGTTTTTTGGATCTTTAATCACCACTGATTCATTAATACCTGAATTAATACTCATGGATGTTTATGTTTTAGATTCTTTATGATATTTGTAAGGGCACTGCGTTTTTTATTTTATGTATATTCGTACTTTCATTTTAATTTTTGTAAAGTCTTAGTCGTATGGGCCAATGGGCCATATTCAAATGACACGTCATGCCACCTAGTATACAATTGCTAAAACACAAATAATATTAATCGATTTTTATTAAATAATTACCTATAAAAGTAATACTCATTCAACGTTAAAGCACCCAAAAATATTGCATAAGCACAATGCAATGTTTTTTTCAAATAGCTTTAATGTTTAAATCATTAATGAGGAATCTAATGCAACATGGAGGGTACAGGGCCTTTTCTCTAGCAGACGTGCTTAGCAGAAGTACTTATGGACCCTCTTAACAAGACTGTTGGCTAATATCCACAATTTTATGATTTAGACATTCTAGAAATATTCTACTTGTAGTATTTGAATTGGGACATTCTTTTTCAATCTGATCCGTGTCTTTTGCCTTCTCTTCCCAGCTTTTACTATTTAAATTGCTTCAATACAATACAATTTTAAAGAGAACATGCAAACTATATGTAATTGATGACTCCCAAGTTTAAAAAATAAGGTTGGCTAAACACATGACATAGCTCTTCCTGGTAATGTCAAAGAAATTTAAGTGAACATCTTCTATCTTCTAACTATACAAAGGTAACAGATAGAAGATAGAAGATGTTCACATAACAAAACAGATGGTAACTTCTGTTTTGTTATGTGCTCATAACTCCAGTACCACTGTGTTGATTTCGGTTCTGTTTTTCCTGTATATTCTGTGTTACCTGGGGAAGGTTTTAAGCTATTCAAAATGTCGCCACTTTCAATAGATAATGAGGAATATAGGTAAAAGTGATTTCCCACAGGGACATCCTTTTACCTAGTTTCCATGCAGACTTAAATTGCATTTATATAAAATGAACTTTAATAATGTCAAGCATCATTGCATTGCAATGGCCGTACTTACAATTTGTCACCTGGTGGTTAAAAGCTGCAACTCAACCAGAATATAGGGCGATAG
>JAQGAF010002891.1:0-19980 GCA_034687865.1 Kryphioiulus occultus
GCATCTTAAAAACGAAATAATTTATTTGGGGGCACGAAGTAGCAGCTAATTATTTTTGAATTGATTACTCGAATATACGCTGATTATGTGACAAAATATTTCAGCGTGAATCTAGGTGAATAATTTTTGGTCTCAGAAGGTGTACCAAGGAAGTACACCTAAAAACTTAATTTAATTAGTTTTTTAAATCTCTCCAAAACAATGCAATCCTCTAGAGGTAGTATCCAAAGTTTTCAGACATAAAATTCAGGAGAAAAAATTAAGAACTCTGGCTTAACCTTCATGCCCAAACACTGTGATAACCAGTAATCCTAGCAGTTTTATGTTGTTGTTTTTATAATATTTGGATATTTATTTACTAGAAACCATACAAACCCATTGACATTTTTACTAGAAATGTTTTGATTTTTGCACAGCTAGATTGGGCATTTGAACCATCGTGCAACGTGTACACAAAGTTGCCAAAAATTGATATATTTATCAACTTGTGCTTTCAGCGCCACCTTACAGCGCCGTTGAGTAACTGAGACTGGTCCAACCCAAAAAGCAACATAAATGTGATCTCTTGGCTGTGCTTTTTAAGCTTGGTTTATATTCTGACGTTTTCAAAGTGGATTCGAAGCTGAATCGTGTTTTCAGTATTGTATTACCTATACGTTTTACACCAACTTTTAAAATAATTTGCCTGTATTGGTGAAAACTGCCAAAGTTATGTCAACATATATTTTCCTGCAAGTAACATAAATGCATTTCGCAATTATTTACATAGCTTTCTAGAAGGGCATTTTGAACAATTTCCATAAAGTAAAACTATTTGTTGGCTTTCGGAGGTATTAACTACCTTCAATGTAATGGAAAGCTACAATTTTCCCCACCAGGGGGGCGGAGGTGTTCTCAGTTACCCGCAGCTGGCATAATTAATGTTTTACGCATAACATGTAAAGGGAATATTATAAACTATGCTGTCATAATGCTGACTATGCTTGGACTGTTTACGTTGCTATCCAGATGTTTGAAGGTTCCAGAGCAAGGTAGTAAAAATTACACTTATTCACGCATTATAAATTTATAATACAAGTTAAATTACATGTATACTGTTATTATGCGCTTTGGACTTTTAGAATGCTTGGCTTTTAGATGCTAAGTCTGGAGGGTTAATTTGGAGATAAGAATTTAAATTTTCAGAAGTAAAGAAAATTTCTGATTAGGTCATATTTAATTGAAGTAACGTTTTGCAATAAAATTAGACTTGATTTTCTTCAATATTCATCCAATGCGCACTTATTTTTATAAATTTGGCGAAAATTTACAGCGGTTTCTCCTAAACTTAGCAAAATAAATTAACGGAATAATTTTGCTTCATTGCACCAACTTTGTAATTTAATGAATTTTTCACTTTTGCGTGCGATCCGAGCTTTGACTATAAATATTTCACGTAACTTTATAAAATACTGCACGACAACTTAACTGAATTGACTCCCAATAGGATGGCAACTTTTATGCGATATTGATAGGGGTTTGTTGCATGTCTTTATTACTCCTCAGAATATTTTAGAGTTTTACAGTGATACAAATTGGGACCTGTACTACACATTCCCTACTGCTGAGCTTTTCATAACAGCTCGTAAGCTGGCAGTGATTGCTTGGAAAAGCAGCTAAATAAAGAAAGGACGTTTTTAGGTTAGTTGAGCAAGTTTGTCGCACACAAGAAAAGGCAAAACAGAGATAAATTGTGTACTTGAGAAGTAGGGTTGAAATACTGTATACATGTACATGTGCATATTTTTGCACACTTGGGGTAGGGAATTATATATGGTACATTTACATCCAAATTGGCATTTTTGGATTTTTGATATTAGTTTTCATCAGAAAAGCGCATGAAGGTGTTTTGAAGGAACCACAATCTCGTGGGAGAAAATGATAAGATGATGCAAGTTTTATCAAGTTTTAAGAAATACAAATAAAATAACTGATAGAACTGCGCGTCATCAATCCGTCAGTTGTCAATATTTATACATGTACATGTATTTCATGCTTCAACTAAGTTTATTGGACGACACTACACTTGACTACTGCAGAGCGTATTTCACGATTCAGGACCTTGCTGCAGGAAGCTATTGTTCAAGTTGACCTATCGACCCTTCACCAACTCAATGGAGTAAGTGTGCTTAGTGGTGCTTTAGTATCTGAGATGCTGCATTGCTGTCATTCATTTCAATGCCCAGATTGTAGACGTATGCCTCGCATTTCTAATTATTTTTGTATTACATTTCTTGAAACAGGGCTGGAACATTTTTTGGATTGATCATCGGCCTGCCTATATTGGCCTTCATAATTCTTATTGCCCTGTGCTGTTGGTGTTGTCACTGCTGCTGTTGCGCCAGAAACAAGCAACAGGTGGTTGTCCTTCCTCAGTCCAATCCGACAAGTAAGTTCAGTGTTCCTTGATTCCTCGCTAGACAATTATTTCACGCCACAATTATATGAAGCTTTTATAGTGATACTTGTGCTTTTTGTTTTTGAATGCAGGGTTCATACCGTCAGGGATAGTCAGGGAAATGTAATGTGGTCAGGGAAAGTCAGGGAAATGTTGACGTTTTGACCATTAAGTCAGGGAAATTCTTAATGTCTGTAAATTTGTTGTGGCTCAACTATTTTGAGTGGTATAAGTATCTCATGAAAAGCATGAAAAAAGCTGTATTTGTGTTCTACTTTTTCTAAAAATTTCGCCTACCGCGTTTTCATTATCATTATCAAATGCATTATTTTTGAAAAATTTCGGTTATGGTATTTCATTCTTGAATATTTCAAAGAAGGCCGCAAAATTGCAGTGTTTGAGATCTAGTGGTTTCAATCCCTAGTGTTCGCAACATTATTAATAATAATACACTAAAAATCCAATATTTATTGTAATTTTTTAAAGTTTCGCCTACAGCAGTCTCTTAACTATTACTATTGTTATTCCTTCTTACAAAATTTTGGGCTAATTCCATCATTTCGTGATCAGATCTATAATTTATCAAATTTCCGCCATTTGGTATATTTGCTTGGATCAAATCTGTAAAAATTTGTTTCTTGAAATTGTCTCCAACTTTTCCAAAAAGTGTCTGGAAAACCTGGAAAAGTCCGGGAAATTCAATTGAAATTTGGTTAATCATCCGGACAGAAAAATACAAAAAAAACATAGTTAATTGTACTGTTGCAGATAGTTAATTTTAATTACATGTGACAGTTTTTTATAAGTCAGGGAATTAATCAGATTTGGTCAGGGAATGTCAGGGAAATTTGGTCGCAAATTTTGGTATGAACCATGGAATGGTGTCTAACTCTCGCACCAAAACATTTTTTGTTTTCCAGATACTGTTGTCAACACGACCTTTGTAACCCCTTACAACCATGGATTCCCCCCTCCTCCACCAGACCCTGGTCATATGAACCAAGTTTATGCCCCTCAGCAGAAACAACAGCTCCCTCCACCAACTGGTCAGTATGCTCAACAAATTGTGATGACGAAATGTTATTCTTGGCATTTCCTCCAAATATGTAAATCATGTGTTCAACAGTAATTCGCACACGTCAGTTTTGTACCGCAAAAAAGTTAATGATGATGACAAAGGAAACAGGGAAAATCGATGTCTCTGGCTTCAGGGAACTGTCAGGATGTCATTTTACAACGTTTGCTTTCAATTTTCATTTTAGACTACCAAAACACGTGCAATGCTCCACTTGGGTCTGAAAGATATCAAGAGAATGGAGTAATAGCACCTCAGGAACAAATGAAACGTAATTAAGACAAATTTTAAGTTTTCTTAAAATATTTGGTCCATGCCATCCCGTACAAAACACTTGATGAAAGGTTCTGGAAACAGAGTAAGAACAATCATGTATGTAAAAACAATCATGTATGTAAGAACAATCATGTATGTAAGAACAATCAGAATGTGTTGTGATTTAGTAAATTATTTTAGCCAAAAAGGAATTTATGTAATATAACAGTTAGTTACATTGATCTCATTATAATAAAGTTACACCAAAGATAATTTGATATTATTCTAGCGTATATAAATTTAGGATTGTTCTTCTTGGCGTATTTTCGAGAGTTACTTCGCAGTTCCCCAAAAACCGTGATTACCCAGAATTGTAGAAAATTGAAATATTTATCAATTGTATTTTCAGCGCCATCTTACAACGCCTTGCAATGAGGCTGGTCCAATCCAAAACGCAAGATATGGGTGGTCTCTAGGCTGTGCTTGAAACTTTACTTTACATTCTATCGTTTTAATCGCTTAGACAAAGCTGAATCCTGACCTTAATTTTATTTTTAAATATATGAACAGTTATACTTTAAATTCAACATTTTTCTCCAAAAATGAATGTTTGCAGTCAGTTTTCATCGCTTTTAGGTAGGTGGATTTGAATAATTGCCACATTTTTAAAAGTAAAACAAACTGTTGGCGTAAACTTTACATACAGTATTGTACAAAGTGTATAATTACATGCACGATATGTACTTTTACATATGTTATTTTAAGGTGAATGTTTTTTTTTCCACTTGATATCGGGGTATAGCGTTATTAGTACTGTGATATTTTCGGTAATAGCCATTTCTTTGGAGTGTCCACTGATGTTTTCTACTGATGTTTTCAATGGGCCAATAACGTAACATTTACTTTCTGCTATCTTGGTTATGGCTCTATGTCTTAATTATAAATATTCAACCTTGACTTGTTGTCATTGGATTAGTATGCAGATCGGATACTTGTAGTTTGGCAGCTCGAGCAGTTAATTTTCTAATGGGTTCGGCGTTGTGACCCAATAATGTACATACATGTATGTGTAATGTATATTATATGATCAAATTACTAATTCCGTGAAGTCTGCAAGGTGTGTTAATTCTCGTTTGATATTGAAATTTGTTAGGCGGTAATTTTGTAATTTGAATTAATTGTTTTCGTTCTCCACGTATTGAAGGGGAACGCAGGTGTTTTGAGGGGTCATTCACGAATTACGAATTTACATGTAAGTGAAGGGAAGGCCAAAATATCATGTCGCTGCAGTATTTTGGTGATTTGCATACGAAATTTCGACCCCAAACCTTGCGAATATTAAAAAGATTAGTTGAAAATAGGATTTTTTGCAAACGTCTTGTGTTTGGAGTATGATAATACACTGTAAATACCTTACCATGTGCAAAATGTGTTCCATTATAGCCCATAGTTATAATACATGGATATCTAGGATTAATTTAGATTTTGAAAATTTCAGTTTTTAATTTTTCATTCTTTTAAATTGTACAATTTTGAAGTGCACCATTAGTTAAGGTTAATTTTATTTGAATTGATCAATTCAACCTTGAACATGTTTTCATCGTTTTGCAGCCTGTGTGGTATTTAATCACGTTACGTGTCAGCTGGAGGTTACATTTTAACAGGTGCAATTCTCGATTCAATTTCCATAAGAAATTTTGAATTTATTAGATAAGTGATTTGCCATTGCTAAGCAACACTGAACATACAGTACCAGGTACTGTGTTTTTTTATAACCTCGATGATAATTTTATTAATTTACACATGACAGACAGCTAAACAAACGTTGGGGGCATACACTGTACATGTAGATGGTAGAGTATCATTTCACCATTTGATACCAACGGTTTAGTGTTTTTTATCAATCTAAAAGCTTCGAATTATGCAATATGCACTTTTCGAGAAGTTTGTTTGCATTCGATTTCTGTAATATAAATAATAGGTTTTTTGGGAAAAATCGGTAAAGTTCAGAATGTTTTCTATACTTGCTTTGCTTGGCAAATCTACATTTTCTCTACAATCGGTTCATTTTGGAGATTGCCATTTACACGATAGGAAAATTGCAAAAAAAAAAATACATCAAGGGGCTTATATTTATATGTCAAAATATTTTAAATGTATGCGAAATTCCATCAAAACTTTTTGTGTTGAATTTTGTTCCCATCAACGTCACGAAATGGTTGGCCTAACTCAATATGCATGCACCTACAATTTTATGAATAAATTTGTTCCACGATAGATGATAAATTTAAATTTCTTAAACTTTTTGTTGAATTAAGACCCTTTGCTTATCTACCAAACAGGTGTTTGTAAATAGCGCTGAAAATAGCGATATTTTAAACTTGACAAGTCAACTAGACGAAAATGACGAACTGCCAAAAAGAATTCCATATTATGAAATGTGAAAGATGCGTTAATTTTATTGCAATGCATATTGGCTATGATTCCCAATATGGCCGCCCCTCTTTTCCAATGGAATGAGTCACTAACTGCTACAGTATAAACAAGTAATCCAAACATTTTTATTTATTTATACAGCTGTACGGGTATACCTACATGTACATTTAATTCAAATGGATGATAGCCTACATAGACTCCGGTGATTTCACAAACGGAAAAATGCACGTATTATGGTTGGTACAGACACAACTACATTTACGATTTGAATCTTGTGATAAATGAACTTGATCGTAATTCTTGAAGTAATTCAAGAAAATTTCCACTATTCTTCCATTTGGTTTCATTTTTTCGTTATGGAACGAAGCTGTGAGCGAGGCTACAGGGGATTTCCCCTTTTTGTGCTCTTCTAGCCTCTCACAGAGCCTTACTTGTCCTTCGTCAGGTGTCAGTGAATAAGTTGCATCTCCAGCTCTGCAAGCTTAATAAGGTACATGTAAATGATTCATTTTATCAGTATCAGTTCATATTAGACAGGTTTGATTCAGATGCTAAGTTACTGCCATTAGCATATTGAAAAATCTGCAAAATTAATTCAAATCATATTTTGGTTTTGTCAGGTTGCTTTCAGATAGCATCGTGCAGACCGCTATAGAATTTCAGTTGCGTTGCACAAAAAAGTTGCTAATTCGGATTTCAGATTGATTGTTTGATTACATCGTCAATTAAACTTAGGTTAATTAACAAAGGAAAACATGATCACTGAAATAGATAGGTCTATCAGGTGCGCAGTTCTTTTTGAAACGTCATTGCAGATCTTTGTTTGTTTTCTCCGTGGTTGAAAAATAACGCTCTAGGCCTACAGTATCTATTGTTTATTTTTCGATAAAATAACCCTCTCGGCCTTTTTGTTCGAGATTAAATTGACAGGTTCAGGGAAACATTTTTGCATGCACAAAAGTAGCAAGCCGGACTCTGACATCCAGGCTCAGAGGTCTGCAGTAAAAATATTAGAAATTAAATTCATTAATTACCTTTGAAAGCCACACAGTCAAGGTCTAGTTTGGACTAACCAAGAATTACAAGGAGTATTTTCATAATGTTATGTCTTATTCTAGGCAATTAAGCAGTTTACTGGAAGTGAGGTGAGCATTCTTGCCAATTTATTGGAAATCGTCTTGGCAAGGGTGTCCTTACTGGTATTTTGCCCCTAAATTGTTCACATAATTGATTGATCGCTGCCATCTGGTATGTGACAAATTACATGTACTTTCAAAATTAACTGTACTTTTGAATAGATCCTGTGAAGTATACAGTAGTCAGTGGCTACTAAAGTGAGTTTATTTTTAAAAATTTTAATTTTTGTAGGTAGATAACCACAATTTAACACTTGACATTATGTGTTCAATGCATGCAAATGTTGACTGCATCTGTGCATTTGAACGTTTTATGACCTCTAACCATATCTTGATAACAATGTGGACTGATTCAACATAAGCTTTTCCTTGTAGTTGCACGGTTGCTCACATTAGCCTGTTGCTGGATTGTGCGTACTAACTACACGGTTGTTTTCTGCTTCAAGGACCTTTTCCTGGGTGCATTTTGATTCACGATGGGCGACTTATATCAACAAGGTCGTGACGCGATGGACAAGGCCTATCGAGATGGTACTAAAGTTTTGGATGATGCATACAAAACATACAACCAAATAAGCGGCAATCAAGGCCAATATACTTTCAACCAGGATGAGGAAATACTGGGGATGAGGCAAGTATACTTTATGTTATGCTCAATGGTGGATTTGGGAGCACTTTATTGGCAATTTGCAATGCTTGGTTAGCCATGTCCATTGCATGTTTTGGTTAGCATCAATTTTTGCATACGTAGACAGGGAATCACTCCATAGTTCATTTCTACTCAAGATATTACAAAATTCACCTCGGCTAACTTGAAGAACTAATAAATGTTGCTACTGCATTTTAATTTTTTTTTTCTTCAAAATAGCCTAATTACATTCATAGCAGTGGTTGTTTCTGTTGCTGTAGTGGTCATTGTGCTCATCTGTGTGCTGTGCTGCTGGTGTTGCCACTGTTGCTGCTGTGCTAGACACTCGCAACAAGTGGTCGTCTATCCACCAAATCCGAACAGTAAGTTCTGTTTTATGAACCACTGTCAATTTTTTGTAAAGATGCGAATTTTTTTTCAAAAATATTAGATGAAAATTGTGAAACAAATCAGATATATGCATATGAAAAAATATTTGATACATTTACTTGAATGGGCAAAGTGTGGAAAATGAAGTTAATTTTCAAGGAAGTTGATCAGATTTGGTCAGGGAAAATCAAGGAAATTGTGTTGCAAATTTTGGTATGAATCCTGTATAAGCTGTTCATTACAATTTTAGTATGAATCCTGTATAAGCTGTTCATTACAATTTTAGTAAGATTTTTAGTCCTAAATCGAAAAGTTCTTGTGATACATGCCTTCAGTTGACTTGATCATATATAGCTTTCAGTTTACATGTATTTGGCAATAAACATTGATTCTTACTGATTTTTCAGATAATCCTGGCATCATTTCAACCACCACCTATGCCCCTCTGCAGTCTGGACCTGCCCATTCACATGACCCTGGATTCGTGAACCAACTTTATTCCACTCAGCAGAGAGGTAATCAAGGATTTTCCGACGATGAACTGCTGGAAGTGGAATGCAATGATTCAGGTATGCTCTGACCGATGGTCAGCAATTAAAGCACACGTCTTAAACTGATGTTTTCAGGAATCTGGCAATTACATTAGGATTGACATTTTCTTTACTTGATTTAAAATCAGGGCGCCAAAAGAATCGGGCCAATCGTGATGTTCCATTGTCCACTTTGGGTAGTGGCTAGCCTAAGCCTGAGGGCAGTTTTGGAGATGCAATACGCAACTAAGGTCAGTTGTTACATCATCTTTTAATTTACTAAAATGTCATCGAATTTACTTATTTTAAAGTTTGATTTTATTTGTTATTAACGGATTATCTGTTTTTGCAGTTCCGCATCATACAGACTAAAACCACAATCGTTTATAGGTCAATGGTCTTTGTGATTTGTTTTTGATGCTATTGCTAACTAAATGAGCACTTCACTACAGTATAACTGCCATTTTGCACTCTTTAATAACCAACATTTATTTTTTGCTTAGCTACTAACACATTTTCTTTGCTCAATTGTTCGACAATTAAAATTGGTTTGAATAAAAAACTTTCACTTATGCATCAAGTCGTGGTTTATCCTCAGTCTTGGGTTTTTAGCCAAAGATTAGAAATTTCTCTACTGCACAGTCTGCAGTAGTTCCGCTCCAAAAAAGGCCTATATGTGGTTTTTCAATTTTTGCATTTTAAAAACTGGGGTACTCAAATGTTGATCTATGAAAATTTCGAAATATGATGAAAAAATGTTGATAATGGTCATTGTACAGTTTTGTTGTTAGATAAGAACATTTTCAATAATTATTCGAGACTGGTTTTAACTTCATCGTTTGGTAAACATCCGTAAAAATAATTTTAATTTTCAATAATTTTATACCGAGCTTCATTTATTGGTTAAATGTGCGTAAATAATTGCATGAGTTCTGCCTGTTGCTCTAGATTGTATTGCTAGTAGGCCTAACGTACCAGGATATTAATACTCAAGCTGCGATGGAAATTAAATTCATATTCTGGAAATTTACTCACGAACAAGCAAGTAATGAAATTATTTTTCCAATTTCTGCATGCATTTCCAAGCTAAAGCATTTAGTTTGAGAGTGCATTCAAAAAATTCCACAACAGCTTTAAAAGTACTTTATCTTTTTCACAGATATCGTTCTGAATCCAAAATAAAATAATTATCGGACGAAACAAATGTTCCTGCAAAGTCCTTTGGTAAATGAAAACCCACTTTATAGCTGGAGTTAAACACCTATGCCCACCACGCATAAAACCACAGCATAATTTTTGTCGTACTAATCTATTAAAACTGCGAAATTTATTTTGCACCTGGTCTAATAAGACGTTAACTTAAGACTCTTTCATATTAACTTTTTAAATTGCCCGTTTATTTATAAAAATGAATAAATAAAGACGGCAGAAATTCAAAATCTCACGCGCACGAATGCACGAGGAGAATTATTTCGAATCGCATGCAGTTTTCGAACGCATTGTACGGCTCTCTTGTTCGAATTTTGAGTTTTGCTATCTTTATTTATTTATTTTGATAAATAAATAGACAATAAATAAATAAAACTGCAATAAGAAGCGATTCTCTTGTGAAATTCTCATTCTTACCAGGTAAAAAAATTCCGCCATTTTAATAACTTATTATAGGCACTTATAGAGCAGCACAACAAAAGTTTAAAATTAGCAAAAGTGTAAGTTAACTTTTGCGTATTTAATCAACATTTGTTACAAAAGTTGACCACTACTTTTGTGATTCCCAGAACCAAAAGATGAATTGAGTTATAAATTTATTTCGTCTTCACGTGGTGGATGACGTGTTTGATGGCGTTGTGTTAAAATGTAATTTGTTTAAAAGCACCATTTGCATTGCACATAACTTCTGACTTTCATTTGAATATCTTTTGTATGCAGAGCTAAGTATCTACTACGAAATTTTGTTCCGCGGTTTTTTTAATGGTGGGTAAATGGAAGTATTTAACTCCACCTCTTTTGGTGGGTATTTAGTATTACAGTGGACTCCACTTAATGGGATCACATTGGGCAGCAGCTATTTCGATAACAATAGCCGAATAATAAGAAAAGGCGATCGTTACTTAATTTTTCTGTGTAAATTTGTTAATGAAATTCTCATATTCGTGCATGTATTGTACCATAGTTGAAAATCAATTGATCTACATGTATGCTGTCCACCAAGGCAAATTTATTAGTTTTTCTGTCATCTAAAATACATCTTTTATATTCATCAACATTAAATTCATATTCATCAGTCAGCTCGGTTTGACTCACAGATAACATGTGCCGGATTTAGTCATTGGGGCTGGTATTGAAATATTTTCGTCGATGATTATCAAAAATTTGGAAGAATATTCCTCGAAATTCTCGCTATTCATAGCAAATGGTACATCATTTTAGACATTTTCTTCCAAAACTTCTCATTCCTCATGTTTTACGAATCCTTCATGAGGGAAAATGATAACAATAAGCGAATTGTTAATTACAGTGTACAATAACCGTTGATTTCACTGTTTATTTGTAATCGAGCTTTCGGGACATGGCGATTTCGATAACATTATCCGCGATCCCAATAAGCGGAGTCCACTGTAGATATCTTTTTTGGTTCGTGTACCGAATTGAATTTAACAAGTGTTTTTTTTCAGCTTTTTTGGAGCAAAACGCAACGACTTTATTTGAAACATCCTCCCTTTTGAAATCCAGCGAAGGTGTCGCGTGCAGTGGACATTTTCCGCACTATCGTTCTTTACGTTGTAGTTGGGCGGTCGTCCGCCACGCGTCGCTGCGTCAGTGGCACGTGTTTTCGCTCACATCGAGCGTGGCACGTGGGCATGCGGGTTGCGTCGCGTGACCTATTCATCCACGTGACGTCACCCTGGAGGACACGTGAGATGCGAACGTGCCGCAATTCGAATGCCGTCGGCAACCTTGACAGTCGACTGTCAGCGATGCTCATGGAAGCTGAGCGCTGAGCAAAACTCTGTCTTTTGAATACGAATTGAGCAATGGACTGTTCTTGGGAAGAGCAGTTGGAACAAAGATTCAAGAGAGATAGGTGAGTCAACCATGTTTTCATATTAGGTAACTTAATTGTAGAAATGGTATTTGCCGGTATACGATTGCGCGTTAAATTTGACGGAGGGTGGCGCTAAATAGACCGGAAGTGGGATGGCGACCTATCGAGCTCGGTCAGCTGGAAATGTCACGCGAGATTTGACCTTGAGACGCAGACGAGGTCACGCGTCGGCACCTTCGACGGTTATGGACTGTTGCACCATAGCACGATTAATTTTAATCGCAGTTTAATGATTCCTCCGTTAAGGCATTAGCCCTTGTAATGGTGAAAACACTGGAAGTTGAATATGGTTCATTTCAGGTTAAAAAATGAAATATTTTGATTTTAAGCAGTATATTTGAGTGATTCCAAAAATTATTCCCGCAATTTTGCTCAATTAGAAATGTTGGTCTAAATAATAGAGGGCTCATGCCTTCAGGGAAGTCTGGGAAATGGAATGTGGTCAGGGAAATCTTGACATTTTGATCATTAAGTCAGGGAAATTCATAATGTCTGGAAATTTTTTGTGGCACAACTATTTTGATTGGTATAATGTAAGTACATGTATCTCATGAAATGCATTAGAAAAGCTGTATTTGTAGCCTAGCTTTTCTAAAAATGGCGCCTACGGCGTTTTCAGTATCATTCTTATCATTATTGTTCATTTTCCTTATGAAAAATTCTCCTAAAATGTATTATTTTCGTCATTTTGAAGAATTTTTTAATATTTCAAAGAAAATTCCTCAAAAATGCAGTGTTTGAGGTCTGGTGGTTTCAATCAATATTTCTTGTTATTTTTCATATCATCTGACAGTCTCTTTAATTATTAATATTATTATTTCTTCTTACAAAACTGTGGGCTAATTCCATAATTTCGTGATCAGATCTATAATTTCTACAATTTCCGCCATGTGGTATACTTGCATAGATCAAATCTGTAAAAATTGTTTCTTGAAATTGTCTAGCTTCAATTGAAAATTTGGCTAGTCATCCGGACAGAACAATGCAAAAATATAGTTAATTGTAGTGTTACAGATAAAGTTAATTTTAATTACAGGTAACATTTTTTATTTGATAAGTCAGGGAAATTAATCGCATTTGGTCCGGGAAATTGAGTTGCAAATGTTGGTATGAACCATGAGAAGAGGGCGTTCAAGTATGATGTCATCATCTTGTGGGGGGGGGGGGGGTCGAATGGTGACCGAGAATTGAGGTAGTCAAATGATGATTTATCAATGGCGTTTTACTTAATCTTTGTTTAATTAAAATCCATCATAATCCTGGTTTCCAAAAAATTTCCCTGTCGTGTGTTTCTCTCTTAAAAATGTGTTTATTGTTATTCGTTATTATTATTTTCCGTTAGTCATGCAAAGGTTCCATGACACTTTCTGTGATAAAATTAATCTTTCAGGGTTCTCACTTTCTGGAAAGACAGGGAGATCATTGAAACGAAAAAGTGTCAGGGAGTTCATGAAAATTCGTGAATGAACTAAAATGTTGGGCAGGTAATGTCAGGAAAATCGACTTTAGAATTTTTTTGGAAACGTAGATTGGTCTAAACCCTCCCCCACCCCTGCCTAAGCGTGTGACGTAATACTTGAACGTCCCCATAGCCCCAAATCGTTTCATTGATGCGAGGACAATCTGAGAGCAGCATTTGAAACACCCGCTCTAATGGCCGATTAATTTTTAATCAACGTTATCTGCAGCCTCGTGGGGTGGGGTGCCGAATTTCGCGAAATTTACAGCTCGTGTGGGGGTGGGGGTAGCAGCAGCCAGCTCGTGACGTCACCATCTTATCAGCTTATCACAGCAAATGGAGTGCGCCTGCACTGGTTTTCACACTTTCGGTGGGTCTGCACCTAATCGACCTTTTGTTGCAAGATTAGTATTTGTGTTTTTTCGTCCCGATAGGGTATCTCAACCATTGTTAAATTGTCTCGATTTAGTTGATTACTTAATTTAAGACGCTCGTTTGACCCCGACTCCTTCGGGGAAACACGATAAGACGAGAATTCGTCAGTAGCCATGTGACGCCCCTCCAACGACCTTTGACCCCCAACCCCATGGATAGACCACGCCCATCGACTTCCATTCTTGAGCTGACCAAGTTCGCAATCCACAGCCCCGAATTAGGGTATCGTCTGGTCATGGAAATCATACGATATTTACATTAGGATCATGGAATTTTTCCCCAAAAAAATTGGGTTAAAATGTATCATTTGCAATCTAATTTTGCACACAAATTTCGCCTATAGCGGTAATCTTTGTCATCACTATTTAATCAATATTTAGTGATGACATGGAACTTGAAAGGCATATTCTAAAAAGCATTGTACATTTTTGAAGTCATGAAAAATTCATTGAAAAGTCAAGGTTCGAAATCCACAGATCATCTACTGGCCATGGAAATCACATGAAATTTATATTAGGGTCATGAAATTTTTGATTGAATCACACAAAAATGGGTTAAAATTCCTCATTTGTCATCCAGTTTTGCAAAAAAAAAATCTCATTTTTCACCTAATTTTGCAAAAAAAAAAAAACTGTTTACCCACTATTTAATCATTATTTAGTGATGACATGAAACTTGGAAGGCATAGTCTAAATAGCATTGAAAATTTGTGAAGACATTGAAAAGTCATGGAATTTGCCATACAAAATCCATAAGACACCATGCAACGCGTTTTCCTAGGAAATGATAGCGAAGTAATGTACATGTACGTGCCACGCGAGGAGGTATCGATTTCACGGCGGTTTTTAATAGGCCACCACGAGACCTTTGCGTGACCCCTGGGCGGTGTTTTTGCGAAACGTGCGCGAAAACGCGTCCACGTGCACGCGACGGGTGACGCACGTGCTTGGCTGGCTGCCGTCTTGGGACGCAAATAGACGGCCGCCATCTTGAAACTGGCAAACCTTGACATTCGACCACAAGAGCTATACTCGAGCTTTGGGAAAGTCAAACTGCTTGCGAAATTCTGCTTCCGCCAACCAACAAACTGTACATGTACTTTGAAATAACGAACAAACTTCGGATAATACAAAATTTGTTTCGCATGATTTTAATTTTGGTGATCCATTTAGGAATCCATTGGGGAATATACTATATATTTTTTGACTGCTAGTGTGGGTGCATGATCGCATTAATGGTGGGCACGTGTCGGAATGTCAGTGCTGAGCTAGCGCCACTCAAGTCAGCACTTGGCAACTGTGCCAAATTTCCCCTTAAATTCGTGGTTTCTCGCTATCAGCACAAATACAGCGAAAATAAATAAAAAGTATAGCGAGCAAATGAACGTGGTAACTGGGAAAATAACGAAATGCAACGATCAACTGATAAAGAGCTTTATGGATCAACCGAAACAAATAAAATGTACACTAACCGAAACGAGCATACATGAAATCATCAGTACTGAAAACCGATTGCATGTACCTCCATCTTGTAAGATGTTCTACACTATTGTGGTATTCCTCCGTATTTGTAACTTATTCATTAATAAGTGCATTTTATGGTGTATCCGTGGGTGGAATAGGGCCCAGGGTGCACCAGAAAACCAACCGATTTTTGGCGTACCCTATACTGCGTAGACAATGATGATAACTCAGTATTTACTGACAAGTCTGGGTGTCTACTGTTTTTATTTTTGTCTGCATAAATAAAGGTTGAAATGCATTTCAAATGCTCGATTTTCGTTGCTGGTACACAAGAGAACCTAAATTTATGCCCCGTTTCAAATACTGTACATTGCGTTTATTTTAGCATTATTTTTACAACGAAATAAGCTGCTTTTTCAGAAAATTGCTTTTTCTCCATTTCTTATTTTACCATTTCTGGATTCGCATTTATCATCCCATCCCATGAACTATTACCACTATTTTGCAATCATTATTGAAGTTTGAAAATCAATTTCAAATGACTGATTTGTATTTATTTTAGTATTATTTTTTTTTTACAACGAATTAAGTTGTTTTATCAAAAGTTAATTTTTTGCATTTTTATTTTCCCAATTCTGGATTCCCATTCCCCATCCCTTCACCTTAATTATTATCATTATTGTCCATATATAATTGAAGATGGGAAAAGCATGTAAATTACTTGATTTTCATTGTTGATAATCACGCTGCTTTTTATGCGAATCGATACATGTATGAAATTCCTTTTAATATTATTTTACAACGAAATAAGCTGCTTTCTCCGAAAATTAATTTATCTCCATTTATTTTTATTTTTCCAATTCCTTAATCCATTAATTATTACTATTATTTTCCAAGCATAAATGATGACTGGAAATGCATTTCAAATCCTTGATTTTCATTGTTGGTATACATTGTACATGAGAACATAATGCTCTGTTGCAAACACATTGAATTTATTTTAGTATTACAGGGAGTCTACGGTCATGGTAGTCATGGAAAAGTCATGAGATTAAACATCAGGGTCAGTGGGAAAAGTTACGAAATTTGCATCAGGTTCATGGAATGTTTGCCTTAATTTGATTCATAAAATAAAAATTTGCGTCAAAATTCATCATTTGTTATCCAGTTTTGCAAAAAAAAAAAAAGAAAATTCGCCTACGGTGTTTTTTGGCCGATAATCATGTCATCACCGAAAATCGCAATTTATTGATGACATCAAACTTGAACGACCTAATATTCTAATAGGCATGGCAGATTTTTTTGCAGTCATAAAGAAGTCGTGAAAATGCCACATTACACATTACACACCCTGTATTATTTTTTACAACCAAAAAAAGCTACTTTCAAAGAAAATTGATTTTATTGTATTTTCTCATTTCCCATCCCAGTAATTACTATCATCAGTATTTCGCAATAAATTAAAATGTTATTACTTGATGTCAATATTCAATAGACATGTATCAAGTACCAAGTTGCATTGTCACCGCGGTAATGGTGATTGGCGAAGTGCACCACGCCATCTGCCTAAAATACTGTCTAGGACTTGTGAAGACGTCCTTGAGACGGCCATTTCCGGTAACTGGGTAAAAATGCCGTCATGGAGGCACGTGAATACCGATTTTTTTTAACAGAAATATGCCTATTTTTAAATTCGGTAAACAAGTATTTGGCAAGCGTTGACTAAACACCCAGTCACACTGTTTTTCAGAGGCCATGACGTTACTTGGCTTTCTTCCTTTCGGCACTTCCGGCTTGTCTGCATTTCAATAAGACACGTGAACAGTTTTTCTTCGAGGTGAAATTTTTGTCAAACGAATTGTCATTGTTGGCATCTTCTTTGTGTGATGGACTTTGTGGAAAGCCCCATGTACAGGGGCGCCCTCTTGCGAGCTCGTAGGTGGCAGCACCGTAGCACACTTTCTAACATGCAAAGCACTATGGGTTTTGTTTTAAATTCGGGTATCATTATGTGATTCCCACTGTGCTTGTTCGATTTAAAAAAAAAATTGGCAATGGTGGAATTATTTGAAAGCTTAAATATGGTTGATTCTCAAAGGACCCTTTGGATTCAACATTAACGATTGTTTTTGTTTTATTATTTTAGAAATCTGAACTTTTCAACAATGCCAGGGGTCGCTTCAGACGACGATTACAGTTGCCAGAAGAAAAAGATCTCGAGGGTGAGTTGACCATCTTGATTTGCAAACTCGCTTACCACGACCAGTGCCATCTATGGTGCGTAACATCCAATAGTTTCGCTGCATTTGCAGGATCACTTTACACAGTTCGGTTCTTGTGGCCCTTGCATATGGCTCTATAAATAAATTGAGAATTGATATCATGATGCGCCTGACTCGTGATACGAGTGAGAACATGTTTGTCACCGTTACCCCCTCTATGTGCACCGGAAGTAGACTTATCACTATCGGATGACGCGATATCGAAATTCCAGTGAACAATCCACTCGTCTAGGTAGATTGCAGTGACGTCGACAAATATTCGAGATAAGCTATGGGCCCGTTAACTCTGCTTTTATGCCTGTGGATTAATGTGCCATTAAATCCGAGATTGTTGCATGGCAAGTGGCGTCACCTAAACTAAACATCTCGAATTATTCAACATAAAGGAGCATCCAAGTATTATGTCAAAATAATGAGACGGTTGGCCAAATGATGACGCCATCGTTGATGTTTTATAAAAATTAGCTTAAAATCGAACATTTGTGTTTAATATTGTCTGTTAGCTTCATTATGAGATATATGGGCTAAACCTCATTATTTTCATCTAATTTTAAGGAAAAAATTGGCTCAATATAAAAAATGCTATTTTTTTAAATTGAACCAACTTTTTTTAAAATTAGATATAAATGATGAAGTTTAGCTCATAAAAGTCACAATGGAAGTAGTACATGTAATACGAAAAACAAATGTTTTGCAAAACAGGATGTCATCATTTGGAGGGGGGTCTGCAAATCGAGAAAAAGATGACATAGTTTGATTTATAAGAGACTATAAACGTGCACTCATTATGGAGAAACAATTATTTTCTTCTGTTTGCACTTCGGGGGATTGGTTGATCAAATGATCACGTCATCATTGATGTGTTATTTAAAATTGGCTTAGAATCCATCATTTATGATCCTGTTTGGAAACACTTTTTTTTGCATATTACGCGTGTTACTTGCATTATGACTTTTATGGGCTAAACTTCATCATTTTTATATAATTTTAAGTAAGCTGGTTCAATTTAAAAAAATTGGGCAATGATTGTCATCATTTTTGGGAGTCTGAAAATCGAGAAAAATATTACAATTATATGATTCAGACTGATATGATTTATAAGAGACATACATAACATGTACTCATTGTGGCTGTTTGTCCTGTATTCAAAGAACCGATGCAATTTAAAAGCTAAATGATGCAACAGAAACTACTTCCGGTATACAGTCTCAAGTCGTCACGTTCTCGGTTCTCGTTAAGTACTTTTAACGCTTTAACGCCGTTGCTAACCGAATCATAACCGATGTGAGTGGACTGTCGGGTGACTCTCTTCTTGAGGTTAATGGGCAACGGGGTCAAAGGGCACCCCATTAATGTTTCAGAAAAACAAGATCAGTCGGCTCATTTGCCCCTATTAATAACTCTTTTCGGAGGTCTCGAGTGGCTTTTGAAAAGCATCCAAGCACTTGGGCGAAAACGCCGAAAAAGCAGGGTTTATTTGCCGAAAACCCTGGCTTTATTTAGCCCCGTGCATATTCAATGGGGCCAACCTCTCCGAAATGGCATATTTTTGGCGCATTTTGAACGTTTGTTGCTTTTGGCCCTGGCGCCTCAACCAAAACAACTCAAACGAGCCTCACGAACAAGTCGAATGGTTTTCACGCTTTTTCCATCCCTAAAATGGAGGCGTTATAAAGTTACTCTCAAAAGACCTTTTATAAATAGGTGCTTGAGATTGAGACATGAGTCCACCTACTTTTGGCCGCCATTTTGGGAGTCGTTTTGGCGATGGAACGACGCTCCTGCTGTCCGATTTTTTATATTTTTATTTAAATTTAGATTTTTAATACATGTACTATAAAAAAATTGTGTCCTAATGTTGATATCGAAGTTGCTGACGTCCTACAGTACATGTATACGTGTCCGAAAACACCGACACTGGCCTTGGACTTCACGTGGTCGTTAATTTCACAACGCGAGGCGCAAGTTCAGGGCCGCACGACGAATCGACTGATTCGCAATGTGACTGTCGAGAATGACGTCAAATTTCGGAAACGTGGACCCGTCGATGACACCAAACGGAAAGGTGAAGGTTACGAAAACCCGAAATCTTCAAGAAACGCCCGCTATAAATAGATGTTTGCCTGGAATCGAATGGAAAAATGAGTCCCAAGATGGCCGTCGGTCATGGTTTCAAATGGGATTTCTGCAAATCCGTAGATTTTAGTGAAAGATGTATGCTTGTGTACATGTAGAATGAAGCTTTCACAGCAGTTGTTCTCAATTTTGAGATACAATAGGGGGTGTCAATCCTAAAAATTGATTGTAAGTGTAGTTGCAATTGTGATTGAACATAATTGGTTTTGCCT
>JAQGAF010002892.1:0-19978 GCA_034687865.1 Kryphioiulus occultus
AAGAAAATTACTTAAAAAACGACGAGGGGTGAGGGGGGTGAGAGGTTGAGGAGGTGGGGGTTAGGGGGCGGGTCGGGAAATATGACGATAATTAAAAAAATCCTAATTAACGCCGGCGTTTTATCAGCGTTCAGACACCATTAAATTTCAGATGACAATCGAGCCGAGTCCTAAAACAATTAGGGAAAAATTAAAAAAGGTGATCAAAATCATATCAATCACGTTTTAGGGGAGTTTAGGGGTGTCGAGGCGCCGAGATTAAACAAACACGTAGAGCACCGTGTAATCAGCGTTTAGAAAACTGAAAATCTGGGAAAAAATATAATGGAAAAAAAACAAGATGGCGGCCAAATTGGGACAAAATTGATTAAGAGTCACGTGATGCCCCCATGGCGTCAACAGGGAGGGTCGCAAAGAGCTAGGCCACCTAGGGAAAGAGGGGGAACGTGGAATGAAGTCCTAAACCTGAAATTTTAAAACAATGGAACAAAAATGATTGCCTTAACGTATAAAACGGTTTAAAACTAATAAAAGATTTGGCTATTTAGAACGCCATCTTTGTCCGCAATAAACCTCCAGCAAAGGTCCTAAGTCAATTTCGTTTAGAGCTTCATTTTCCATTTATCAAAAACTATTTCCCAACCCTTATGGCAGTCTTCGTCCGTCCTAACCATGCATCAACGTCATCGGCTAAAAGCTTATCACGCCCGGCTGACCAGCTGACCACCGCGATTCGAAAAACGGGAGAACGTCCACTCGCCACCGAATCAAAACGCGAAAAAGTCGTCGTCAAATGCGAAATCAATTTGTACATCATCAACAACAACTGGACCGAAAAAAATACAAAACACTACGAAAAAAATCCATATCTGTGACGTCACGTCGTTTCGAAAAACTCAAACAACAAAAAAAAAATAAAAAACGACCTCCGTGGTCAACTCGTTTAACGAATGAGACGACAACGAGAACAACATCAAAGAAAGAAGAAGAAAAAATAACACGTCAGAAATCAGTTTCACCTTCCAGATTTATGGATTCGGTTCGGCATCTTACAACACGCGTTATCACGTGTTCGAACACGGGGCCCGGACCCCTCGTGGACCCCCCTTACCCCGAATTACGTATGCGTCCAGTAGCCACCGGTCTTACTTATACCCTGCAGGGAAGAAAAACACTCACCCCACTGTTACATATCGAGTTTTTGGGAAGAAACGGAAAAACAGCCTAAAGTGGCAAGTGCAATGTGGTGAGGAAGAGTGATAAGGACGCTCTATAGAACGCGCTTGTGATTGACGATTCGAACGAAAAAATAGTGGTCGTCATGGAAACAACAGAACGAGGTAACTTTGGCAACTGCGGAAGGAGGAAACAATGGTGACAACAGAACGAGGCAGTCTTATAAGGCAACTTTTGATAGATGAAACCATGACAAGTTTAGACGGCAACAATGGCAACTGTTGCAGGGGGAAACCGTGGCAAGTTTAGAAGGAGGAAACCATAGTAATAACAGACCTGAGGAAAACATGGTAGCAACAGTCCTAAGTAACCATGACGAGTTTGGATGACATCAGTGGCAACCGTTGAAGTACCGTGGTTGCAATTGGTATAACGAGGAAATCATGACAACTTTAGATAACAACCATGGCAACTGTTGCATGAGGAGACCATGGCAAATGTTGCGGGAGAAAACCGTGGCAAGTTTGGATGGCAATCAAGGCAACTTTAGAGGGAGGAAACCATTGATAACAACATGCCTGCGGAAACCATGGTAGCAAGAAACCTAAATAACCATAGTAACTTTAGAAATAGACAACCATGACGAGTTTGGGTAGGACATTAATGACAACCGTTGAAATCCCATGGTAGCAATTCACAGAATGAGGAATCTATGACAACTTTAGAAGAGGAAATCAACGACAACTTTAGATGACAACCATTGCAACTGTTGCCAGAAGAAACCGTGGCAAGTTTGGATGGCAATTATGGCATGTTTAAAAGGAGGAAACAATGGTAACAACAGACCTAAGTAACCATGGCAACTTAGAAAGAGGAAACCGTGACGAGTTTGGGTAGGATATTATGGCAACCGTTGCAGTACCATGGTAGCAATTCACAGAATGAGGAATCTATATATATGACAACTTTAGAAGAGGAAATCAACGACAACTGTAGATGACAACCATGGCTACTGTTGCCAGAGGAAACCGTGGCAAGTTTGGATGGCAATTATGGCATGTTTAAAAGGAGGAAACCATGGTAACAACAGATCTAAGTAACCATGGCAACTTTAAAAGGACGAAACCATGACGAGTTTGGATGACATCAGTGGCAACCGTTGAAGTGCCATGGTAGCAATTCGTAGAACAAGGAAACCATGCCAACTTTAGAAGTAGGAAATCAACGACAACGTTGGATGACAACCATGGCAAGTCAACTATTGAAGGAGGAAACCATGGTAACAATACTGGACAAGGTAGCCATTGCAACTTTAGAAGGAGATAACCATGACAAGTTCGGATGCCAACTATGGCAAGTTGTCAACTCTGTACGGTCCCAGAAGATGGCGCCCCATTGCAGAAAGGGGTGCAAGTGGAAACGCAAGCAGTCGAGACGATTAATCGAAGCGGTCGAGACGGGTCCGATCAAAACAACAACAATAAAAACCCACATGGCGAAGAAACAAATAAAAAAAAACAGGCGAAAATGGATGGGAATGAAACCCCTTAGAGCAGCCCCCTAAAGAGGATCTAAAGAGGATCCAGACAAGGAGTCTCCAGCAGCTCTATTGGTTCAATGGCTCAGGTTGTAGCGTCAGTTAAGGGGCGAACCGGAGGGGGGACCCCCTGGACGGCGTGCCCCCTAAGCCCCGCCCCCACCCCTTGGCCCGCAACGTGTCATTTGTCCCTGGCGCTGTAATTTGGGCCGAATTCTTCCAGGGGGGGCAAAAAACGCGCCCGCCCTCAGATGTCAATAATTGAAGCCGGAATTCCAAAGCGCTCACAAATTATCGAAGGCGGCGCCCCCTAGGGCTGAGGGGGGCCCCCTAAAACTCAATTTCGCGATCGGGCGTCAAAGAAAAAGTCAGCCATGGAGTATGGGGGTCGGGGGAGGACCCCTCGCGTATCGATACTCAGGTTTCGAACTGAGGGGGCTAAGGGGGTCCCCCTAAGGGGGATGGAGCGGTGCAGTAGCTGGCCCGATCGACGGGGGTTCCTTCCTCGCTCCTTTGTTGGGTTTAGAGGGCAGATAAGGGGCGTAAAATAAGTCCTATAGGTAAGCTGTCGCTTACCCTGGCTGACTTTCTCAAGTAGTTTGTCCGGTTTGATGGAAGTAAGAAAATTAGGGAAGTTCGACCATCAGTTGCTGGAGTATCGTTCGTCCTAGAGCGATGCGGTTTGCTGGTACCGACTAAGAAAAGGACGCTTGAGAAACGTCTCGTTTACTCGAGCTGTCTAGTTCTAGAAGTTTCCAAGAGGCTGCGGGTTCAAATACACGTATCTCGAGCATGGTTGCTCGTAGAGAAACGCGGTTTGCTCGAGAAGATAGTTCAGACGATGACCATGCAAGAAACGTCTAATTTAGATCGTCTGTCTATCTTAAGTAGTTTCCGAGTTACTCAGTCTACAAACCGGAGAAACTTCCAAACAGCGTCTGGTTCACTTACCAGTAGCTGGAGCATGATTGGCCAATTAAATTGAAATTCGACTGTCAGTCTATCTCAAGTCGTTTCCGAGTTACTCAGTCCGCAAAAATGGCAAAAATTCCATAACGAGTCAGTTTCACTGACCAGTATCTCGAGCATTCTTGGTTCTAGAGCAATGCGGCTTGCTCGAACCGATTGCCCAGATGAAGACCAAGAAACATACAATTTAGACTGCGTGTACATCTCAAGTAGTTTCCGAGATAATCTCGATTAAATTTCCCCCAATCGCAAATACGCGCGTCCAAAACCGCCACCAGGGCGGCGCTGCTGGCAAAAGCGGCCGATTTTCAAAGGTCGACTTTTTAAAGGTCTAATTTATCAAGTTCAATTACCGCTTAAGAGACGATTAGTCAAAATAAATTAAGTTTAATGGGATCAGAAGACAAAAATAAGCTGCACGATAATACGCTGTCAACCGTAAAAATAAAAAAAAAAAGTTCGAAAAGCCGAGTAGCCAAAATAATGACGAATGGAAAAAACGATATCATTTGCATAATTCGCTTCTGATACGTGAAATTCAATAATAATTCATTTCGGAGAAAACTCCAAAATTTCTTCAAATAAAAAAGCTGAAAAAAAAACAAGTTCTAAGTGTACCAGTTTTGGGAAATCAAATAAAAGTCAGAGATAATAAAATCAGTTTTGGATGATACATAAAACCGTCCACAAGTACATGTAGCTCAGAAATCACTTAGGATAGAAAGGTTCTGTAAGATACTAGTAGCTCAGCAATGAAGATCGCACACATATACATGTATATAACAAAAAAACGTCATTGAGAAACGACCAAAGAAGTTTTGAAAAATAAGAAGTCGCTCGTTTAGACGCCTGGTATCTCGGAAACTACTTAAGTTAGAAGGATGCGGTAAACGAGAGGTCATACAGAAAATAACGATGTACACGGAGACGAAAACAGCATTACGATACGACGAGCGATGTTTGAGTTTTAGGCGAAAATTTTTGCAATGGCGAATCCAAAAAAGGTTTTGGAACATGCGTCCCATACCAAATTGCTCGAAAACTACTTGAGAAACAAAAAAAATTGTAAATTACTGAATGTTCACGAGTTAACGCTGCACAGATTGTCGAAAACCGCATTGTGATACGACCAGCAATGCCCGAGGTACGGACGAAAATCACCATCACCATCGAATGCAAAATGTTAGCTTAGGAACATAAGCTCGAAACGAAATTACTAGAAAACTACTTGAGATACAATAAAGCTGTAAATTACTAATCGCTCAGCCGTTTACGCTGCACAGGGTATCGAAAACCGCATCGCGATACGACGAGCGGCCAGCAAGTTTCATGCAAAAATGCAAATCGAAAAATCCCCATTCAGTTTCTGATATCTCGGAAACTACTTGAGGCACAAGCGAGTTGTAAGTAACCGGTTACTTCGTCGTTTCCCGGCATCCGCGATCCCTCCTAGGGCCCCTAGACGAACTCGGTTCGAAAACTAGGTCAAAATCCGCAATGATAGGACGAAAAAAGGTTCAGGGGCTCCCCCGGAGCCCGTCATTGCGTAAGGGGGTCCAAAACCTAATCCGAAAAAAAGTAAAAATCGTGGATTGGGTAAAAGCCGTGATCAAAGGATAATGAAAAACTGCTTCAGGAGCTAAGGGGGTGTTCAGGTAGCCGCGTCTGCTAAGGGGGTCCCCCATAAATCGTGCCTCCGATGTCACATCATTTCTATAAATCGGCGATTATCCTTTGAGCCGCGGGCCCCTCGCTGTGTGGGAAAATGGCCGGCTAAGGGGGGGCCCACCGAAAAACAAGCGCGTTAGGGGCGTTCAGGGGGCCCCCGAAACGAACGCGAAAATTGGCAAGAAGATAATAGAGAGATGATAATAAGGAGAAGAGAAAAAAATCAAGCCTTATCAAGGTTAAGGTCGGATAAGGGACTAAGGGGGTCGAGGCGGGGGTGGGGGGTTAAGACCACGCTGACCGCCACCGCGAATTAAACAGAGAGACTCCTCGCTGGGGGGAAAAATCTCGTTCGGAAAAACTTAGGGGAAACCCCTTAACGATCACCGAATATCAGTTTCTCTGATCAGAAAATAAGTTTTTGCCGATAGAGTCTGCGTGGGAATGAATGGAGACCCAGGGGGCGAAAATTTTGGGAAATGTGTTAGTGAAATTTTCATCATTTTTCATTTACTTTCAAAACAATAAATTGTGCGAAATTTTCCATTAGTAATCAACTATTTTCAACTTTGACATGTGTTTTCAAACTTTTCAACCTTCAACCAAATTTCAAACCAAAACTGCCCTAATTTTGTCATCATTTTTGGAAATCATTAATTAATTTTTTTCAATTTTTTCAAACATCTCGGTTACTAAGATCTTGATTTCGAAAACTGTTTCATTAACTATGAAATTTATACACAATTCAACCTTGACATTTTTCACAACTGTTAATCAATTTTTAAAAGACATCTTAACGAATCTTTCAAAGTTTTCCATTAACTATCAAAGTTTGTAATCAATTTTAGAACTTTTACATCAATTCTCAAATCTTTCCACCTTCAACCAAATTTCGCGTCCAAATTTTAAAAAAAAATTATCCCAATTTTGTCATCCTTTTTTTTTCGAAACTATTAATTTTTCCAACTTCTTCAAAACATCACGGTTAATAAATTTTGCAAAATTTCCTTTAAACTATCAACGTTTTCCTGAATTTTTTTTCATTTTCAAATCTGTCTCTTAACAATCAAATAATTTTTCATCCATTTTCAAACTTTTTAATAAAACATTAAATTATTCTATTGACTGTGAAACCTTACCACGAATATTTCTAATTTCATTAATATTCAAACCGTTTACTAGTTTCACTAATTTTTTTCATTTTGGTGCGCTTTCCAAAGTTTCCTGTACTTCTATACAACAATTCTTAAACCTTTTAAATAAAGTTCCTTAACTATCAAAATAAAATTCCAAAATATCATAAATTCTGTTTATTATTTTTCAAACCATTTAAGAAATTTTATCAAATTTTCCAATGATTTTCAAACTGTCGACTGGTTTTACATAAACCCATTCCAAATTTTTCCTATTTTTTATTATTTTTCAAACCTATTTGAAAGGTGATCAAATTTGCCAGCGATTTTCAAACCATTAAATGCTTTTCCATATTTTACCAACTTCGTCAATATCCCATTATATCTGCTCTTTTCAAAAACTCAAACTTCCCAGATTTTATTGTAGTTTAAATACATTATCAGAAACTTCACTAATTTATTGTCATTTTTTAAACCTTTCAAAAACAAAAAGCCCCAAAACGGGTAAAACATTTAAAAAACCTTAATTCCATCAAATGCCAGCAAACGTGATAAAGCCAGAACCACCAGGGGGGTGACACCGCCCCCAAACGAGCGTTCGAATAGCAACTCCATGTTAATTCGATGCATTTTCCGCAACTTTAAAACCGCGCTGTGCGGAGTCCGGACGTCGTAACCGGATGTTCCTTTCTCGGGATCCCTCATCGCGTTCCCCCCCGTGTTCCGGGGCCCGGGGGTCTGTTATCTGTCCCCGGTATGGGAGGAATCCGAGCGTAAAATCGGCTCCAAAATCGTGAAAATCTCTATTTTTAATAAGCATGGGAGGAGGAAAACAATTTGCTGGGCAAACAAAGGCGGTGCTTTATCACCTGGGGGGCGGGGGTAACTCTTTTGAACTCGACCGGTCAGTTTCAGGGGGGTCCGGCGATGGTCAGCCGGGTTGAAAACCCGCGTTATTTACAATTAAAAACGGGAGTTGAATTTATTTCCGAATGAAGAAAAAACCCTGGGGTGGGGGGTGGGGGAAACAAAGGGGTTATTGCGGGTAATAAAGCCGCGAAAAACGAAAATAATATTCCACGACTTCAATTTACGGCAGGATGAAATTTACGATAATTACATTTTTTAATGGCGAGATAAACGTTAGGCTTAATCAGGCTGAAGAATGAAAATGAAAACGAAAAGAAAAAAAAAAGACCGTACATGTACGAAAAATAAAAAACACAAAAGGAAAATTTTTATAATATAATAAGAATAATAACAATAATGGTGCAGTAACGCGACTGCGAGGGATATAAATTCGGATTCAGGACGAGGAAGAAAACGATGGAAAACCGACCTCGCCTATCTCGAATTGCGAGACGAACAACAAACGACACCGAAATATTATTATTATTATTATTACGAGCGCCCAGATTTCGTCTTTCCCTTACTTAATTCGCCGTCAATTAAGACGTGAAAATTCAAGGGGAAAATGGACCGGGGGCGGAAACGGTGCCTTATCGTTTGGAACACGCGTGACGTCACTTTTGCGAACACTTTTTCGAACGCGAGTGCGAGGGATTTCAAATTTGAAAAACGCGTTCTTATCGTTCGCATTCTAGAACGTTCCCGACGTTCGAAATAGCAAATCGCGTTCAAATGGAATTCGAAACTATATTTAGCAAATTATTCGAATAGACACTAAAGCTGCGTTGTTAAGGTATCATGGTTTTGAGAACCTTAAAAATGAACGTGCACATCTTCAGCAGCACATGTATAACAAACTGCTGAACTCAAATTTCTATCAGTGACTATTCGAGGTTTGGACTACACGGGCTTTTCAGGGACTTTAATGAAAGCAAATTTAAATAAACGATCATTTGATTATTTCAATGCATTTCAACTCAGTACCCTTTATCAGTTGTAAGTGAACACAATGATTTCAACGACTTTTTAAGAACTACAGGGTTCTGACTGAAATTCTCAAGTCGATTTTCCTGATATTTGGCATATATTTAAAAAAAATAAAATGATGGATTATAACACAAAGTTTTACAAAAGTTTTTATAAAACTATCAATTGGCTGATTAAAACTAGCTCAACTTTAACGAATTCCCTGAATTAAAATCAGTGAATTAACTAGCAACCCTTGACCTTTTGAGTATTTCAATGACTTAGCCAATGAAATAAATGGAATTAAACTAAACGAATGACGTTTTAAGGACTTCCAATGACACTAACAAACTACCGTAAATTTCAAGCCGTAAACGAAGTTTAGGTGATTACATATACAGTAATTCTTGAAAAGAATCGCCCAAGTTCGATTTGAGCGATATTCTTATCGAGTTTTATCAGAAACGATGGATATTAGTCTCACAAAAGCCAACTTTAAAACGCCATGGTGATAATTGTTCTCTTGATTACAAATGCTGTTTTTCTAAAATAAATTTTAAATAAATTACGACTCAGAATCTTGTTAAAGTCATCATCAAGCCCATGTCATCATTTGGTCAACTCGTCCTCCCCTAAGATTACATCATACCTGAACATTTCCCAAATTGTAAAGTACAGGGTGAGTCGGCTTACCGCTACCGTCCGGGAAATCCCACCACTGCAGCGCCCTCTACAAGCGACATAACTCGAGTGAGTCTGCACCAAATCGAATCGACTTCAGTAGTTAGACAAAGGAGGAGGAGAAGGAAAAACACGGTCGTTCAAAAGACGCTAATTACGACGAAATTAAGACTGGGTTGATAAAGGGGTTCGGCCACCAATTCGAATGATACGGAAAAACGAAAAAAGACGACCCACCCAAAAGGTAACAACAAAAAAAGTTTCTCTTAGAAAATTTGCCTCCTTAATTTCCGATTGCGGCAGATAGAGTTTTCGTTATCCCGGAAGTGACTCAAGGACAATGATTCACCGGTGTCGATCAGTTGAGTCGAGGAGGAGGTGGAGAAAATTAGTAAGAAATTCGATCGAACCCTACCTTCAACGACCAGTGCATGCGCGTGACCGCCCACCAAGTGGGGGCGCTGCTCACCGACCGATTTTTGGGGTGGTTTGCTTTGATATCCGCTTGACGAAGATTGAAGGCCAGCGGCGATTAATATCGTTTTATGCCCGAAAATTAGCAGGAAAGAAGAAACCCCCTACTCCCCTGCCCCCCAAAACGACAATGAGCAGTGAGTGAGACGCCAATTACTCCTTAATAACGACGAAAAAATGGTGAAAAAATGCAGGTAAGGAAATCTGTGAGGTCATATGCCAGGGGGCGCAGCCAGCGCGATTCGAATGCGGCCAATGGGGGAGGAGAGATGCCAACGTTCTACGCAGCATGCCGCGTTCTAGAACGTTTGAACGCAGTTCGATAGAACGTTAGAACGCGAAGAACGACAAAATAGTGCATACATGATAACACGCAACGGTAGTACGATTATAACGAAAATAACAGTCGAAACCGCTTGTAACGAATAGGTTTTAAACAAAAAAGCAGTCGAAATCACATATACGGAATAGGTTTTAAAGGGAAAATCAATCCAGATCTGTATTTAAACGAAAAGGAGCAGTACAGGCAGGATTAACCGGTTATAACGAACACAATTATAGGGAAGGGCAGTGTTGAGCAGTCTTAATCGTCTGTGTCAAAAATGGCATTAATGTCTTAGAACGGTGTTAATTATCACCAAAAACAATATAACGGTTATAACGAAAAGGGATGTTAATCGGATATAACGAAACTCCACCTTTTCTGGTCATCGCAAACGAGTTTACAGCTGAAAGCGGTCTTCATCCCTTAATACGAAAAGAAGCATTATCGGTTATAAAGATAAATTTTTCAACTACCAGCTGCTTTAACCGATTACAACTAACATGCTATAACGAAAAGATGCTTTAATTTGATATACCAACTTTGGTATAACGAATAAATCTTAACTAAAAGCAGCTGCAGCTGATTATGATTAACATGCATTTAATCGGTTGTTATGAATGCAGTTTCATCTAAAATCCAAAATCCGGTTATTACCGTAACGATACACCAACTATATATCCATAACGAAAAGATGCTTTAATTGAATGCATCGAAACGGTTATAACGAATACGCTTCTAAGCATATAGCAGTCTTAATCGGTTAAAACGAATATGCCATATCAGAAATATGCTTGAATCGGATATAACGAATTCGCTCGTAAAGAAAAAGCAGATATAAACGATTAAGCCAAATATTTTTATAAGGAAAAGCAGTCTTAATCGGTTATAACGAATAATTACATCGAACCGGTTATTACGAACACGTTTATCTCTAAAAGCAGCCTTAACCGGTTATAACGAAATGAGGTGTCAATCTATGACAATGAAAAAGCGTGTTTTTTCTGAGTCGTACCATATATACAACGTTTAGCAGGAATAAAAAGGGCCTCGATTTGGCATCGAGCGCCCTATCTATCAATCATGATTTGGGGCGCCTCCGCCAATATTTATTCGAAATGATTGACGCCCCAACTCCATCCATCCGTGGGGCATGAAAAACCTCGTATAGAAAACGACGTAGAAAAAAAGAGGCCGAAAATCGAGTGAATTGAATAAACGGTTTGAACGCTTGTAAAAAAGGGAGAGTGAGAGATGAAATCCTTCCACATACACGCCCGTACATATCGATCCCATCAAAGCGTTTTCTCATAGCCCATCGTGAAATAAAAGAAATAAAAAAGGTGCGTAACACGAACACAAGCGGCTGAAACGAGATTCCCCGCTCTTTTTTTCCCGTTCGAATAAAACCACGCACCTTTTTTTTACGAGACGCAGTTCGAACGGACCTCTAAGAGGTGGGCGAGAAAAACCAACGCGTTTCATGCGTTTTCAAATGGACACACAGTCAAGCAAGTTGGATCCCTTTTATAAACTGTACTTGTAATCTTAAGCATTTGTTGTTATTTAAACAGTTTAAATGTACTCGATCAGTTGGTAATTAATTTTAAAAAGCCACAAAACATAACCGCGAGCTATTTACTGTATCGAGTTGCAAAGTGGAATATAGACTCATGGTCAGTGATAACCGCGAAATATCGGTTTAGATATTAACATTTTATGACTGATTTTTCAATCGTTTTATTTACATGCCTCTGACAACAAAATTATTGCAGAATGAAATGGGTTGCGAAACCGTTATTGCAATAAGTGATTGCTTACATGTATTAGTTATTGCTGATAAATGATTGCTAAGTTTTATAAGTGACTGCTATAAATGCAGTTTGCTGCCAGTTTTTATGCAGCAATATTTCAGTTTTCACTAAGTTCACTACACCAATTTATTATCAATATTTTCCTTATCAAACAGTTTACTGTTAGTTTTTTTACCAATATTTCAGATTTAAATCAATTTATTTCAGTTTACCATAGATAAATTCTTGTGTTTAACCAGTAGCCACTCGTTTCGTAAATAAACATTTCAGATTGCAACCATGCAGTTTACTATATGCCAATGACAGTATCACCAATACTTTCATTTTCACTCAGTTTACTGCTAATATTAACCTCAATATTTCGGTTTCAATCAGTTTACTACAATATATCATCAATAATTCATTATCCTTTACATCCAGTTTTTCAATCAATAATTCAATTTTCACTCAGTCTACTGCTAATTTTAATCATCAATGTTTCGGTTTTCACATCAGTTTACCATAAATTTATCGTCAATACTTCAGATTTAAATCAGTTTAGCCACTACATCAACAATATCTCAGATAAAATACATTTACAATACCAGTCTATCACCAGTATATTCCACTTTTCAATCAATTTACTTCTGGAGCATCTGAAACTACTGGAGTTCAAGATGGTTGCATCAAAAGTAATTGTTATAAGCGATTGCAAACCGGTGATATATTTAAATTTTGTTAGTGTTCACTCCCAATTTATCAACAACACAATATTACATTATCAACCAGTTTACTTCCAACATTTCAATTTTCACTCAGTTTGCTACTAATCATCAATATTTTGGTCTACGAGCAATTTACTACCTGCTCATCACCATGCAAGATTTACGTTTTCAGCCAGTTGTTACCAGTTTATCACCAGTATTCCAGATTGCAAAAAGCTTACTCACACTCCATGGCATCACCGCGAATATTTCAATACTGAATCACTTTTCTGCTAATGTTCACCCATTCAATATTCCATATTGCAATTAAATGGCATCAGTCTTGCACTCGAATACAGTTTGCAATAAGTTTTATTTCCATGTTTTTCCCACCTCGATCAAAGCCCTGGGCTAAAATCCGATCGCCCACTTCCGGGGGGTGGCCCAGGTGTCGGGGGTGCCCGCCTTAGGGAGGTTTCCGCTCGGATGGGCTCGATTGAGATGTTACGAGTTGTTTGTTGGATGTCAAACGATGTCAACTGATGCGAAATTTATCTATTGACGCGGGGATTTGCTCTCGAGCTGCTCTTTTTTTACCCTTTTTTTCCTTTCCTTCTTCCTTCACTCGTTTATAGATCTATCTCTCTTTCGCTCTAATATAATAAGAAATTGAAACGAGAAGTAGGGGGTGGAGGTGGAGGAGGATGAAGCGGAAAAAAGAGAGCAATTCGATAGATCGACTACTGCGTGGTGTTCAACAAAAGGCGTTCAACAATCAAGTGTTCAACAAGTGGTAAAGGAAAACAGGTGGCTCGATCGAACGGCGAAAAAGGATTCCAAATCGTCGAACACGCAGAAAACGAGGGGGATTATGGGAAATGGAACGACGTTCGAACCAGAT
This sequence comes from Kryphioiulus occultus, assembly GCA_034687865.1. Lineage (NCBI taxonomy): Eukaryota > Metazoa > Arthropoda > Diplopoda > Julida > Julidae > Kryphioiulus > Kryphioiulus occultus. The sequence continues at coordinate 13,234 of JAQGAF010002892.1, forward strand.
ACGTTCCATTTGCTGTTGTTCTGTTTCTAGGATTTCATTTGAAATTCGAACTAATTCCAATTAGAATGAAAGGAAGCGAGATTTCAAAGTTGTAAACGGGTGTTTTCAGGACTTGGTAATGCTAATGTACTGTATGCATCGAGGGCTATAACGACAGTCGAAGAACTTCTGGCATATGGCATTGGTTTAATTAGTTCTAAATAAAATTGGTATCGATTTTATCTTGGGGTTGTGCCAAAGTTGTAATAGTGGCGTTATTAATCTGTGATAGGATGGCGTGACACCAGAAAATGGCATAATTTTAAATTAAAATTAAATGTAATTTTTGGAATAAACGAATAGCTTCATATTCTGGAACTAAAGAAAGTCTTTTGGATGCGTAGGAGATCAGCCAATTTAATGTGTTTTGAATGGCATCAATCGCTATTTCAATCTATGCCATGACATTTCAATGGCATTTGCAATGTATTTTTACGACCTATAAATTTCAAATGGCTGTCGAAGATTTTACGACCTAATCTTCAAATCAATGACTAACCACTGAAATTTATTGTTCTAAGCTTAATATTATATTGTTATTAGGTTAATCACCATATCTCAATCGATGACATTTCGAGGATTTTTATGACCTAAATTTAAATCAATGACAAGGACTTGAATGACCTAACTGTCAATCACTTACTTCTAAAGACTTCAATCGGTGAGTTTTCGACGACCAAACTTTCAAGAAACGCATCGCAAAAACTTCAACGACCTAAACCTCTATCGATGACATTTCAATGACTTCAACGACTTATATTTCAATCACTTCAAATACTTATACTGTATTTCAATCACTGACTTTTCAATGACTAACGATCAATTTCAATCAATGCATCGCAAGAATTTTAACGACCTAAACCTCCATCTATTACATTTCAAGGTCTTCAATGACGTAACTTTCAATCACTGACTTCAATAACTTATAAACCCCAATCAATGCGAGTAACATTTACATCGGCTACATAACAGATCCGGAATAGGACTTCAATGACTTTGCTTCACTGGTGCAGTCATCAGTTCTAGTGCCATCGAACGCCATGATATGCGGCACTTCCGGTCAAGCCAAGTAAGTGTCATGCGAATTTCCAGAAGCTGACATCTGAAAAATGCGCTCGATTCCACTCCCTATCTTTTTTTTTCATTTCGAGACCAATTAAGTCCGATGATGAATTTGATGGCAAAGGACGCTCCCATCGGAGCAAGCGGATACTTGGCGTGTCACGTGGTCACGTGTGGCGTATTCGCTGACCCCACCCACTCGCTGCGCCCATTGAGGTCATCGCGATCGCCATCAATATTTCAGGCGATGGACGAGCAGTGCGTGCCGCGTGACGGGCGACCCACACCCAAATTCAACTGAAATATTCAACGATATTACGATAGCCCCCCTTAATTCACACACACCACCTTCTTCCCAATACATGTTATAGCAATGGACGACCAACGGCTATTAAGCGAAACGAACACGCCATGGGGCCCAACGACGACCGAGTTTACCCCCCAGGGTCACACCTAGCTATTAGTATTGCTCATCGAGCCAAATTGGAACGATGCGACATAACAATAATGAAGACAACGAACAACAACAGCGAAATTCCAGTTCTATTTACTTTCAGTCGATTTGGATTTTTTCTGATTCCAGAATGTGAAGTGTTTTCGATATCGAAGATTTGGAACGCGTGTTCTCGATTCGAAACCGAAAGAACTTTAGCTAACTGTGTTTTCATTCGAAATACTGGAAAGAATTCCAGAATTTTGGTTCAAAAATTTCCGTGTTGATAACATATAGCCACATTATTATATTATTGTATATTTTTGCAAAATTTGGAAAAAAAATTTTTTCCTTCTAAAAATGGGGAAGAATAACAAAACATGGATAGAAACTATGGAAAATACGGAAATGGTTTTGATTAGAAAAATACACTGCTGATTGCATGAACTGGAAATAGAAACATAATAGAAACGTAATTTAAGGATTTTGTTACTATTCTAAGAATGCCAAAGGTTCGAGGTGAGAAAATTTTTGATTGGGTACATGAAAAGTTTTAGGTTGCAACTGCTTTGACATTTTTGAGTTTGAACAAAATTGTTTCACTGAAAGACTAAAAACTTAAAACATTTTTGATCATCTAAAAATTGGAAAATGTTTGTTTGGGTTGTGATGATTGGAAATTATTATGCGTTGGCCATCAAAAACACTTCTAATTTAACACCAAAAAGTTTATTACAATAGCATTTTTAGAATTAACATTTTTTCCATGTTTTCGAATGAAAGTATTTCCAAGTTTCAGAGTCGAAATTATTTTTTTTTACAATTTTTCACTTATTCCAGAAACGTGGAATTTCGCAATGGTCGCTGTTCCGGCGAAGCTGACCACGTTGACCACTATGACGTGAGGGGGCGATAAGGGGTTCGCTTGACCGCTCCGACGTAATCCAGCCGTGATTTACGAGCGTCGCTGTCCGTCGCATTTGCATACGCTCGGCCAGAGCGTCCAGACTGACCACCAGACTGACCAGACGAACGGCCTTGCACCTGACGACCCGCAGACCATTACTCCCTTCCTGGCAGCTGCGGCCTTGACCGTCAATGGCAACGGAGACCGGCTGCGTGCGCGTGCAGGCCGTAATCCTCTCAACTTGACCACTGGTCAACAACGAACAAACGGCAGCTTTCAAATAGAAATTTAAAAAAAAGAGAGAGACCAAAGTGAAAAAAAACACCGCTCGGCCTTCGAAAGGCCTTCTAGAACACGTAACGGAACAATGACCTCAGTGACGTCATCGCCCAGGGATTCCTCCTCCTGTAAACTCATTTCCGGTTGGGGAAAATTCCGAGAATAACATTTTTAAGCCAGTGGTATGGATTTCGAATGAAATCTTTTTTGTAATTTCACAGTTTTCGTTTACTCGTAAAGAGGGTGACAAATTAATTTGGTTGAATTCCGGGTTTGGTAGGTTTGTGGGAAATTACGAATTTGGGAAATTGGCAATTCTGTGAAATTTTTGGAAATTTAGAATTGGAAGCAATAATTCCTGCAAATTTCGCAGAATTTTCATAATGTGACTTAAAGACAGAATTTTCATAAAATGTGAATTTAGCTGAATTTTCATTAATTGCAAATTTTATTCGTTTTTCATTATAAATTGTTGAATTTTGCAATGTTCATTTCTTTTTCAAAGTCATTTTAAAATTCTCCGTTCTTGAAATACATTCCCTGTCATACTTTTCGGAACTTAGGAATTCGAAATGATGGAACAACGAGATTTCGACCAATAGAAATCCATGCAGCGAATAAAGAATCGTTACCGAATTCGAAACAAAGCTTCGGCCCCGTCCCCATCGTCAATCTACGGAATCCCGTCGGGGTCTCGTTTGTTCAAAATAGTCTAAAATTAAAGATGGCGTCGAAACAAAAGCTAACAATGGCGTCATGGGGGCGGGGAAGGGGGCGTGGCCCGAAGCGGGCCTTCGTTTATTAATATTTCCATTATTAAGCAAATACCAAAAACGCAATCAGCCGAAAACGGCCGCCATCTTGCGATTAGTGGGCGTGGTCGGGTGGGTGGGGCCAGCATTCGAACGACAAAATTAATAATTAAAACAGCAACGAACGGGACAATGATGGGCGTTTCTTAATTTGCGACCAAAAATGGCGGCTTTGATGCCAAAAATAAATTCGGCGTTCCATTATTAGCGGTTGTAAATGTTCTCAAATCCAAAAAACCAAGTACATGCATGTCATAGAGACATCGCGTTCTAATTTCCACGTTCGATTCGCGCGTTTCGGCAAATTCGAAAAATTTAACACGGAGCCCAATGCATTTTTCGCAAGTTTAAAACGGACGCGCCGGGGCGCCCCTGGGGTTTTCGGGGTCCAGTTTTCGGACCGTGCCTCTCCTGCTCCCCCACTAATCCCTGGATGGGCCAGCGAAGCTGTTTGCATATTTACGCCTAAAATTCCCCCCTAAGTTTTTTGGGTCCCATCTGTCACCGCAATTTATGACCCGTTGGCTGCGCCCCCATCGAGCGACGCACGCAGACGATGATAATCAATCGTCGTTTCACTGGGTTTCGGGGGTCCCCCCCACCGGTGGTCCCGGGGCCCCCGGGCGGGACCCATTTGTACCCCATAAACTTTTTCGGCGATTTTTCTCCACTCGGTCCTGACATCGTTTTCGGATAACGTTTGATGAAGATCGAAATTCTTGATAAAACAACGAAAAAAAGTGACTTTTTGTTGTTGGTTTTTTGTTTTTTGGGAGGGGGTGACCAGAGGAACCAAACCTGCTTTTGGCTCTCGAAGGAGGTCTCCTGATCCAGGGGGCGCTGACAGCAAAGCGTTGATAGAGGCCCACAAACCGATACACTGTATCAAAAAATTGTCTAGCAAAAAACAAGCCAGATGCTTATCAACTTGAATTAAACTATACAATGAATATTGGATTGATTGACGAGTTTATGTATAGTATTGTTTAACTGGTACATGTACAGTAGTTCTGTAAACTAAAGACTTGATTAAAATTAACTTTAAAGAAGATTATGCTATGGCATGTAAATTGTCCCAATCGAACAGAAGCTTGTCAAACAAAAATTATACATTTTTCTGAGTGATAAAAAAGTTCCTATACATTCCTCAATAAATATTTTTATAAGTAAAATACTTTGTCAAAATTAATTTTATGAAAAAAATATTTTGATATGAACTGTAAAATGTATATATTGCCCCAAAATGTACAGTATATTATTTATAAAAAGAGGCTTATCGACTTAAGGTATGCATTTTATATTCAATTTAAAACAACGTGTCTACGCATTTTTCAATACCTTTGTTTAATGACAACGCACTTTTTTTAAAAAAAAGTTTAAAAATTATTTTCATTTTGATACATGTATGAAATGTAATTGCTCCAAATGACATTATATGTATATTATTTAAAAAGAAGCAATTAAATATGTTTTGAAAAAATTAAACTTGTTTTTTAAACAAATTTAAATACGATATTAAATCTAAATAGCCCCAAATGTTCACTATGTATAAAGAAGCTTATCAGCGTAAATTTCCTAAGTTTTCCTATTAGTCATCGACCAATAAAGACGTAAAACCTCTTTCGAAACAAATTTTAACGATTTTCAAGTATTTTTGGGGAGGACCAGAAATCGACCTCGTCGCTTAATTAATTGACAATTAGTCGTTAAAGGCAGTTAACGAGCAACTAGTTAACGATCGACCCCACACGACGTCGTTCCACCGCAGCGTCATCCATTGTTATTGACTTTTAATGAAAATCTTTTTTTTTTTGGTTTTACATTTTCAAAAACTTCGTTTTTTAGGGGGTCGACATAAACGATCAAATATTTCGGTAATTGCTTAAACGAGTCGGAATTCACTGGCGATTTTTTCTGTGGTGAACTTTTCGAAAAAGTCGTTATATATATTTTTGGCATTTGGTTTTTTTTGGAGTTTTGGTTTTTTTTTCGGCTAATTCCTTTACTTTGGTCTAAGAAAGTCTTCTTCGGGCAAAAATTTCGTCATTAAAATAAAGTAAAGCCGTCGATAAAAACAAGTTTAATGGCGATTTCGGAAATGTTTTGCGAGGGAAATATCAAGAAACAATTTTCTCACAATGGACAAATATTTATAAATGGAAAAAAGAAAAAAGGTTCATATCGACGAAAAATGTCAAAAAATTCCCAAAACCGAAAACCAAAAAAAATAACCTCACGCAGTTTAAACTTATTATAGGATTTTGGCCGAAAACAAACGACTTCATTAGTGAAATTTTTGAAAGTTAAAAACGAAAAAAAAGGATAATCAGGTCGACTCGTCTGGCCAAAACGAATTAAATTAAAACAATTGAATTTCTATTTAAATTTTGCATGATGTTCATAATTAAAGTGCTCTTTGGCTCACTTTTGCACGATTATTGTTATCAATCAGCTTAACAGTTTTACAAATCAGCCTATCAAAGTGCATATAAAATAAACTTTGATGTGATGCGAACATATATTAAAATTCATCAATTTATAAATCGATGATAATGGAAGATAAATAATATATCATAAAAAAATCCAACCAAAAATTTAACTCATTACTGAATACCGTATATACAGAATATATATCGTTACTAAGAACTTTCCAGTAAACGTTTAAAACTATATTTCAAATTGTCATAACTAAAAAACTTGTCCTTTCAGAATATCAGTGCATCGTCCCATTTCACTTATCGAAGCCTTCTAAAATATCTGAACTTAAATTCGATTAATAATACTGTATATACTGGTACCCATCAGTTCTTTGCTCAGAACTTCTTATACAGTATTTAACAAATAATTTTAAAATGACAAAAACAGTGATGGGTGAAAAAGAAATCCCTGGCTTTTCAGCCCAGTTTCTATATTATCGGACAGAAATCCACATGCGAAGGCAGTCTATAGGGGGTATATGTAAAATTAATCAAAAAATAATAGACAGAGAAATTTCGTACGAAACAAAATCAATACGAAAACGAAATCACATTTCGTAAGTACATGCCCTTTTTGTATTTCGTATAAACAGTTAGGGAAATTTCGTACGAAAATACCCCAAATCAATAATAAAGATGTGTGACCATACATATAGTTATGCTATATCCCTATTAGTCCCTATTGACAAAGAGTAACCATCAATAGGGATTTATTTTACGAAAGTCCCCATTGCCG
>JAQGAF010002893.1:0-19974 GCA_034687865.1 Kryphioiulus occultus
TTTATTCATTATTCGCAGAGATTTTATGTATACAATTTTTCAATTTTTTATCATGGCAGGGGTGGGAGGGGAACTTCGCGTTAATGAAAAATGTTGTTTCTCTAGTAAAAGATTCTTGTACTTCAAAAACTTCCAAAATACAGATTTTCACGAAACCACAATTTAAACTCTTCGTCATTTGAACTGCCAATATAATAATGACCTGCCAACACGGTCGTCTTGCTTGATATACACTCTACAACATAAAAGTTGGCATTTTACGCCATCTTCAAAAAACGAAAAGCCGACCCTACACGACAGTAACTTATCCGAAAATTTGGAAAATCGTGAGTAATGAAAATAGAACATCAATCGATCAGTACTGAACCTATTGCACTAATGTTGTATTAATGTTGGTATCTGTTGAAACTGACAGTATTACTAGCCTGGTGTGGTTCCCCCAAAGGATTTTTTTTGCAATATCGATTATCGAACGTTTTCCAATATGACCCTCCAACGTGACCCTCTTCGACCAATCAACGCTATAGTATTTGAGCGGCAAATTCAAATTCCGAAAAATCTGGACAGACGCAGCCACAGCTATTCTAATGTACCGATCGTTTACGTTACGAATTGCCGCAACTAGTTTCTGCCCTCATATCACTGAATAAACAACAGCAAACTGAGCACTTCTCCCACTTTTTTTCAACAAGAATTTCCGTTTACCTCCTGTAATTCTTGTAGTAGACGAACATTTTCCGCTTGGCCCTCCTCCATAGGTGCGCTATGTACTTGATGATCTCCGTGTAGCAACTGGTGGGCTCGGACATGCTGTTGCTGGTCAGCGTGCTGGTGGAGTGGTAGCGGGCTCGCTCCATGCGCATGCGCTCCATCTCGCGTTTTTTCGTTTCGGAAAACTGCGTGGCAATCACAACCAGACACAAATTGATCATAAAAAAGGAACCAATCTGAAAGACGTGAAAAAAATCACCATTGTGACATATCGAAATACATGCTACATAAAAAATACGGCGACAATAACTACGCGTTAAAACTGACCACGATGAGTAGTACAAAATAGATCCAGTCCCAAAACGAATGGGCGTCTTGCACGAAGTACATGATGTCAGTCCACCCTTCTAAACTGATTACCTAGAATGAAAAAAAATCACGAAAAATGAATTTAAAACCCCAGTTGGAAACGCTTCTTGTTGCATTATGTTTTCGTGCCATGGCTTTGACTTACCAAAAATATGGCCACCCAGGCCAATCCAATGTTATCGAAGGAGATGGCTCCGCTGAAAGGGTTGCTTCCGGTGGCATTGCAAACGGTGTAATACTGGTTATAGTTGATGCAGGTGGTGGCGTTGGCGGCTGGGTCATTATTGCTTTGGTAATTGCCCCCTAGTCCCGTTTCGTTGCATATGATTCCGTTGTAACGGGTGGGAGGCAAATTCTCGCAGCGATGCATCCCGGCATCCTTGGCCAGGCTGCAGATGTAGTCCTTGTCTAGCTCAGTGCCGTTATAAAATGAGGAGAGAGGCCTATGGCGAGTCAGGAGGAGGTAAAAACAACCATAAGAACGAACATCATTATTTTTTTTAACATTTGTCAAAAATGTGCAACTAGTCCGGAGCACGAAGTGTTGAATTAGGCGATCGGATTTCTTTGAAAAAGGAGAGGATATATTTTCTTATAAGTCTTGTTCCAAATGTTCACATCTCATAGCAAACATATCTGCACTAGCTGTCGGATTTCATCATTTTTATTTTATTTTTGTGCGTTTGCAACCTAACGCATGCTGCCCCTTGAAGATGGCAATCCTTGCTTACACTATCGTATGCATGGTTTGCCATATTGCAGGGGCTGCCCCGGCTTTATTTCGGTATGCCTAATCTGGCCTAATAAATACCGTAAGCAATAAAGCGCTCATAATGTTACTGTAACTGGTTTTAAAGCAAAATTTATTCTGGGGCATGTCGGTTTCGAATGCATTTTTTAACGTAATGCATTGTGGTTCATCACGCACGATTTCGAAGGAACAAGTATTTTTTAAGTTTAAAGTTGTTAATTTCTTGGGAAAGAAGCGACTTTGCTCAGTAAATTTTAAATGACTTGAAATGTTACTGAAAAGAAGAATTTAACCAAATTTCAGCCCTTTAGGATCCCAATAAGTAGGGTAAAAATGATTTCGTAAAAGTAGAAAACAAACAGAAATAAAACATGTAAAAAAGGATAAAATTTGACAGCTAGCACATATGTCATTCAACTATAGTCACTACAAAAATTAATTTAAAAACTCAAGAGTTATCAGGAACCAATTTTGGAAAAAAGGTAGAAAACTAAAGATTTTATTTCATGTCACAGAGCCGTTGCTGACACTCTCTGAACAAAATACATGAAATAAAATTTATAGGCGTTCTAGGTGTTTGCAAACGTTTTTACTTGTAACTTAACAGTTTTTAAAACATCAACTGTTGTAATGATTGTGGGCTTGTGTGACCACCCTATAGCATTCCATCTTTCGTTTTCTAAAACTGCCAATGCCAGTCGCGTAAACACCAAAAATATTTGTAATTTGCAGATCCTCTTATTTATGAACCTTGCGTATATCGAGCCGAATTGTAACAAGGGGCATTAACTGAAATGAACCGAGTGACATTAGCAAAGATAACGGCCCCATTCAACACTTCGCGATCCATTGCATCGGTTAGGCGTAATGGGAGAGTCGTGTTAAGGTCGGTTAACACAAACCATTTGGGTGGGCTTTGGAATTTGAAAACGATTTTCTAATGAATTAATTAGATTCCGGCTAATTGCCTCAGCTCGTTTCAAACTGCAAACGCCCGGGCCTTTTCAATTAAAACGTACACAACGTGCTCGACTAATCACGGATTAGGACATGGTGAGCGACTGCAGCGACATTGTTAAACGACACAACTGCAAATTATAAGGACATCAAACTCCGGATAATAACACTGCACATCGGGGCAACGAGATGTTATTGTTAATTAGTGCGTCATACAATATTGTTGGGGGCTTAGGCGTGTTATCACATGAAACAGACTGATAAAAACGCACAATAGTATTATTATTTCTAATCACAATCGTTATGAACTAACCATCGATTCACGAATTAACTCAAGGGGTGGCTGCTGACCTTAGCGACTGATGATAACATGATCAGGTTTTAGATAACCTGGTCTTGATGTGCGATTATCAAATTGAAAATGAGTGAATCAGGGATGAACTTGAGAATACATGTAGTATGAGAATTTGCTTAACTCAAAAAAAATACTCAAAAGGAGCTAATGCTCTAATGTGCAGAAAGTTTCCGTACCGCATTTTCCTTGCATAGACACCTGCTAGTCTGAGCATTTGCTCAAGTATAAGAGCGTTGTATCTCTGCTTGAGCAACTACACTTGTTCTGGCCATTGCCTCAGAGCAAATACTGTTAATTTTATATCTCAATTGATTCATTCAGTAGTTAGTGTTAAAAACTCAAAAATACTAAAAAAATATTTAAGAAAACATTAAATATAAGATCATTTTCACTAAAAACATCCTAAGAATGCTCAGATACATTGTAATTCGCGAGTAAAAGCATTGAGCAATTAGCGACTAAATATGCTAAATTGCCAAGCTAATATTGGTGACCTTCCCAGCAAGCGTTTCTATATAGTGGTATTATTAAACGTTAGTAACAGTTAACGATAAGAAAATGTGCAAGAAAAGTCAAGAATATGTTATACAACAGAATGTAAATCAACGAAATCTAGATAGTAAAAATTAGATGAGTTATACTCTGATTTTGCTCGCCCTTCAGTAATATTATTTTAACAGCAACATTTAGCCACAGTTAATATGTTGGTAAGGAATTAACCATAACGATAAGATTATTAATAGGTCAGTAAGTTAATCATTTAGTAATAATGGTGATTTTTGCAAAGTAAATCCTCAAAACGTCATCTGAGAAACATGTCTTTGCTCCGAATGAAATAAAGCACAAGAGCTATTTTTCTCCTTATTCAGCGCATAAACTAGCCAGCAACCACCCTGTATTAAACTTGATGCATATTGAGCAAGGTTGAATGAAAAAGATAGACGGACTGAGGAAAAGTAGATAAAGCACAACACTGACTTGAGAACAAAACATATCACAAATCACTTTTTCACTAAAGTGTATACCGCACATAGAGCTAAAGCACAAAGCTATTCCAAGCAAATGCAGACATTTAATAGTAAAGGACATCCTAAATCCAATATACATGTAAATAGGCAATGTTTCAAATGTAGATAGCAAATCTATACCCCTCTAACGTGAAAAAGTTTCCTCAGCTTTTCATCTAACTGTAAGATTCAGGATCTTGTTACACTAGTATTTAACAAGCGCATTTAAAATAGAGGTATAGACGAAAATTGAAGAAAAATATATTTTTCTCTTGAAATTGTTATTTATATCTTTGATTGTCATCTAAATTTATATCATTGCAGATACAAGGTTTTCACTCTCTAAACATATCGATCATACACAATATAATGTATGATATTCTCCTAGTGATATTATCCTGAAATACACCCTTATAAGTGTCTGCACACTAAGAAAAAGGTATGGTTTCACAGTAAACATCTTTTCTACCACAGCGTGGCAAGAGTTGAATTGATCAAGTGTGGCGAACTCACAATTTTCAACATACAAAATCACATATACTCCAATTATTGTGAAAGCATATGAAAGTGCCACAATCAATTCCTCCTTTTTTAAGAGTGTGCGAGCACTTTTGGCCCACCCAGTATTTCAGGTTTCTGCTAGCTCCCCAAAACGACTTCCATCACAAGAAGAAGTGGAAATATAAAGATGAAGAGTTTGGTTTAAGAGGCTCAGGTTTCACAAACCTGCATCATTGAAGCAATGTTGCTGTTTCTACGGAAATGTTAGTATTAAAAAAAGTAGATGTAGAGAAGGACGAAAGTGTGTAGCAATTCGATGTTGTATCGTTGCACTACTAAACACATTATTACGAAATTTTACAACGAAAAAAGCCATGCATGCGCTTACAAAGTTGAAATTTGTGTATGGTAAAAGCATGACGATGATATGAAGACACTATCAGAAAGTTGATTGCGGCAACATTTTGTATAAGGCCTGGCCTATGATGTTTTACACAATGAAATAAAAATAAATGGTTTTGATTTTTGTACAACACTGTAATTTCTAACAGAAAAAAACTGTAATGGAAGGATTATCCTCTAAGACTGAAATAACCGTAACTAATGTAATTTCTTACAACATCCTCAATTTTTTTCAGACACATGCATGTCCGATTATAAGATGGTGGATCAAGAGGAAAAAATTAAACCATGAGCAGCCTATTCAGTAAACAGAGAACTAGGTCATGTTTACAGTAACCAGCAGGATGCTCCAGTACATATACAGTAATTAAATATTGAACCTACTAGGTTGAAAGCTCAGTGTCAATAGGCAATCGCTAGCTAAAGGGCAATCATTAAAAGCAAGATGAAGTCAAGAATGTAGGTCATGATACAACAGGTCATCAAGAAAGCGAAAGGACACTGGTCAACTTGGAAATGCGAAGCCACGCCCACTAAAGAAACATGACATGCAGGGCAAGTCATATAAGGTATAGAAAATACAGAATCCACAAATTCTGTTAGTCGATGTGAAGTATAAGAAAGTAAAAATAAATTATAAGACCTTTCGATAAGAATTCAAGAAAAAATTAATCAGCCGATTGAAAGTCTTTTCTGCATATAAAACGTTATAAGATACTCACAAAATGCTAGTTTTAAAATCTCACAGCAACTTTGCCCATTAGGAAATTTTAATTCCATTAGTTAATGAATGGAAAATATTTAAAAAGTATAAATGAAAAGGGAACCCTCTTTCAACTCAGAATGTTATCAAGGTTCTAGCTATTTTTTTCTATTGTAAAATTCACTGGCTAAACTTCCTCTAGTCTGCACAAGTAGACAAAAAATCAAGCAAAACCGTATCGACTATTTTAATTTTCATAGATTTTTAGTGTTTGTCTAGGCCTTCTCATTAAACAATAGCAAAATAACTATCTATAGAAACACTCGCATTAATTTTGATAGATAAACAAGCGGAAAAAATGCTCAATGGAGTCTATTAAATATCTTTCACCAATGAGTTGGTCACACGCAACTAAATGCTCACGACATGCAGCTCAAACTGGCAATGACGTCATCTTGAGGGGAAGTAAAATATTATCATAAATAAATTAAGCTTATTTCTGTGTATATAGGTTGCTGTTTTTACAATTTCCAATATGAAAGCATTGCGTATGAAAATAAAAATTGAAAAATGATATAATGCGATTAGCACAACGGTTCCATAGTAAACATTTTTAGCAAATTTTAAGATAAATCAATACACGTTTCCGTGTTTGTATTGTCCGATTACGTTAGGCTTCTAAAAAGACTTAGTATTTTTTGATATCACGCCTACCTTTTACAGGGTGTTTACTGGATTTGCAAATATGCACATTTCATGACTTTTCAATTACTTTTTCGTGACTTCAAAATTTGTTCAATGTCTATTAGAATTTTAAGCCGTCCAAGTTGTATGTTGCGAAAATTTGACCCAAATTCTTATTGTGTGAATCAATCAAAGACAAAAATTCTATGACCCTGATGTAAATTTCATTACTTCTCCATGGCTTCCACGACCGGTAGACACCCTGTATAAACACATTAGTTTAGCCTGCTGCCGTTTAAAGAGTTGCAGATGTTGGAAAAATGTTTTGGTTGGTATTAGGATAAATTACTGTTAAGTTTTTCGGAGAAATATTACATTGAATGAACCAAACTCATTCAGGTTTGAAATTCCCGAAGGGATTTTGGCCCACAGTAGTGTTTGTGTTAGTATAAAACAGCGATTTTTCTGTCCAGGCAAAATGATAAAAATTGGCAAAATCGCAGGCAATCAGCCATCACACACATACTAATTACTCGATAATATTGACAAAGCATCCTACTTGGCATTCGGTTAACGCTCAGGCTGCAATTAGTACATTGATCACACCAAATGTTATTCGTGTTAAAGCAGACTCAGCGTCTAATTCACTATCAGTGCGTTTTTGAGCAAGAAACATCTCGTACTTCGTGACATATTTTCTCTTCAAATTAAAAAAGATGAAATGTTTCTGGCTCATCACGCATGGCCGAACAAAGCATGCATCTCCGACTCAGTAGCTACAGTATTTTCGAAAAATCACTTAGCAAAATCGAGTCTTCGTTTGACAATTCAAAGCCAGACAATGCTAATCTCGTTAAAGAAATCGGAAGACGTTTCTTTGTTCGGCCAACGATCTACTTTAGCCCTGGATGTTTTTCTACGTGGGATGGAAAATGTCTTACTTAGTCACTCTCACTCGCTCGAAATAAAACTCTTTCAAATCTCTGAAAAATGAAACGAATCTGCACATTACTATAGAGGCGAAGGAGGAGGACGAAAAACGCCAGAAAAGCAGGAATCGAAGCAACCACTGGCATTCTGAAGAGAAAATGACGATTAAAAATGGTGCAATCAAGTATTAAAAACATCCTCTGGTCAGCTGGTCACACTCAAATACACACAAAATGACCACTTAGTCTCAAACACTTCGCAGCTCCCAACCGGTAAGCAGATTTCCGGATAAACAAAAGCTGTTATCAGGACGTATGGTGGTCAAGGTGTTCGAAACAAACGAAAACACCTCAAACTGATGGACTGAAAAATCATTAATCCCAGGGATGACAATCATCATCCATCGTCCAAAGCAAGAATGAATAAATAAAAAAAATGTTAAAAGATGGCGCTCTAGCACTCAGACGATAACACCCTCGTCAAGGCCGTTGGAAATTTCAACCATGTCGAACCTAAATATTTACTCCGCAGGGGTAATTTTGGGACTAAAAATAGTCGAAATGTAAACCGAAATGGCGCGAACTTAACAGAATGCATCCACCTACACGTATGGTTCATGAAAATAAAATAAAAAAATGACAGGAAATGGACTAGTGATGGACTTACGATTTAGGTTTGGGTACTTCGACTGGTAGATTTAGGATGCACCGCTGCCTGAGCAAACCTGACCAAAGCTGGACCCCCACGATGCCGAAGATAAAAAACACGAAGAAACACAGTAGCAAAACGTTGCCTAACATAGGCAGAGTGTCTAGGAGGAGCATGACCAGGATGCGCATGCCTGAAAAGAACACGAGAGAAAAGCATTAGAACGATGGCCAACCACGATTAGAACGAAAGCAAGGGTCTGACCAAAAAAAGGGCCTTTCAAGTTCAAAAGAATGCATTCGAATGCACTTACTGGGTATCCTATTGATAGCTCGAAGAGGGCGAAGAACCCGAATTGTTCGTATTGTTGATAAATTCATGTATTCCACGTCCAGGCAATACTCGGCAAAACTAAAGTCAAGAAAAAAATATGAATCACTTATCACGGTTATCATGAGCCTTTGACCCCGCCACCCACCCAATACAGGTCTCAGCAGGGACATGAATTTACACTTTGAAAAAATACCATGTTAGGAAAAAGCCTACCATATGATGGATGTTATGAACCACATCACTTATTTGATATAGTTAAGTATTACTACGCATACTTATGCTGACATCTATTGCCTTTAAATGCACTTAATGTCAGGATTTATTGCAAGAGAGTTTTCTTATAGTGGCGTCACCTAGGATATGCTACCACAGCCCTACTTCCCAATTGTGTACAAGTTGCAAATGCATGGACTGGTAAAATATGGACTTCCACCATTAATATCAAAAACTTGTAATTATTTGTAATTCTTACAATTCGATTATATGTACCTGTAACTGATAAAATATTGGCTCGTAGTTATAAGTTCATCATAATGTAAAAACCTGACCAAGAAAACGACATGAATAATACTTTCTATAAAATACATGTACACATACACAAATTTAGGGGCAAAATTCGAAATCGAACTTGCCAGAATTCCAATAGAGAATGAGCATTAATAAATTACTACATGTACATGTATATCAAACAAGTGATGAAGTTCAAAATATCCTTCAGTGGGCAGAACGAAAAAGCCCACTTTTAACCTGACTCGTACTTTTGGCGAATTATTAGGGGAACTATATTCTCACACAACAGTAGACAAGCAGTAAATCGGCTATAAACAAGCGGTAAAACAATAGAGAAGAGACCAAGGAGGCAGAGTGAAATTGATATTTTCTAACCTGCGCCATTTTGTTGTAGAAAACCCTGATGCGAATTTGGGAGTTCAAGGTTCACTTGGCTGTCTAAAATTCGCAGCCAACTAATTCAAGTGTCGATTTTGGCTTCTTCGAATTTAAATCGCAACTGAACATCCCTCAGATTTCTTAAATTTGTCATTAATTTCGATCTGAAGCAACTTAAAATCATATGGCGTTTCCGCTTTGAAACAAATGGGCAAAACCTGTCCCCTCGCGTTAATAAACTCCACGAGACGAGATAAGATTTCATTACGTTCGTTACCACGCACCGAATAAATATTTAATATTTACATTTAATTTACATAGAATGCGCGTCCCGTAATGAAATGCGTGACAAAAGCACCCCAGACGCTTATGTCTGTTGCCTGAGCAAATATTGGGAGACGAGACGGGAGGCACAAAGAGCTCATCTTCAGTGACGAACTTATTGGCTTATAGGCCCCACAGGTGGCGCTGCAAATCGCCCCACCAAAAAGGCGACACGCAGCACCATCTGTGAAGACTAAGAATTTCGCAAAGAAGATCTGGGAGCGAGGATATGATCGCCTCGAGGGCCAGATTCCTCTCTCCACTCCTTCCTATACCATGATGTTTAAAAATACCTATTTATAGTCGAAGCAAAAATACACTCATATCTTAAAATCGATGCGAGACAATGGAAATCATTGTTCCTGCTGCTGCTGATCACTCGCAGAATTTGCTTAATGGCTGCCTCATTAACAATCCATTAGAAACGACGAGGAGAAAAGAAAAGTGGCAAAAAATTCACACCAATTCGCCGTTTTGTTGCGGTTGCCATTTTTAATTACATTTTAGTCTATAGCGCAGTCGCATAGAGTCGTTACTTAATTACATGTAGTTTCTCTATATGAGACGTCACAAAGAAATACTGAAGGCAGATTTTATTCAGAGATTAAAGTTAATGAATCGTGACGCATTTTTTATTAAAGTATTCTAGAAGTCTTAGCTAATATTGGGAGTGAGGGAGTTATCCAATCTGACATGAATTGAAGCAAGATGATGACATAATCCTTAAATGTCTCAGTGCTGTCAGGAATTGCAAAAATTAACTTTGAAAATTATAATTTAGTCAATAGCTATTATTGCATATTTTCATATAGGGTGTCTCAAGGATTTGGTATTGCAAATTCCATGACTTTTCAATGACTTCATGACTTCAAAAAAAATTTCAACGCCTATTAGAATAAGGGGCCATTCAAGATTTATGCCATTATTAAATAGTGATTTTCAGACATATTTACCACAGTGATGACATGATAAATATCAAAAAAACTGGCTTGTGTGAATCAATGGCAAAAATTCCACGGCTCTGATCTAAATTTCATAACTTTTCCATAACTTCCATGACTTTTAGACACCGTCTTGTCATATTAAATTCTCAAATAGTTAATAAACTCGCCCAAATGTAATTTCTACCTCCCATACCTTCCTCCAAAAATATTGTCATTATAGCTGCAAAAATTGCCGACAGATGGTGCTGCGGAGTGCAGCAAAGGATTTAACACAAAGTAATTTAGCGCAGCCAGGGTACTCTGATGAAGACTGGATAGCAATTGTATCGTAAATTGCGTGAAAATGCACTTACCCAGCCACCACGATAAAGCAATCTAAACGATTCCAGGTTTCTGCCAAGTAGGTTCCCTTGCCCCAGAAGCCCATGGCCGTGATTTTGATCACCATTTCAATGGCGAAGAACGCAAAAATCAAATCATCGAATAACTGCAAGCAGAAAAAAACAGTGATGGATAAAGATGTCCTCAGTTTCCTGCATGCGTTTTTGGATTAAACTGCAACAAACGTCAATTCCAGAGACAATTCCAGAAGTTAAGACTTATAAGAGACTTACCTGAAGAATTTTGCAGCGGCTCGTATTGCAAACTTTGTCTTGACAGGGTTGATACATGCCCAGTGTGACGCAGTTTAATAAGATCACCATCATGCTAACCCGCTCGAACCATGTATAATTTCACGGTTAAGGAATACACATTTTGGTAAAATGATAACACGCATGCGCCAGTTTAAAAAAGACATCCTGTGTGGGTTTTCTAATTATTAATTGGGCAATTAAAGGAACAATTAACAGACGTGTCCTACATACCCCTGCCATCCCATTGAGCAATTCATCGATCTGTAAAAAAAAACAAGAAAAAAAATGTCAATGACTATTAAGGCAATACAAAAGTTAGGTTCAAACTCATTCAGGTCAATATACAGCACACTAAATATCATATTGCACAATTACATGCAGGCTGCCTTCTGCAGGAGATAATGACATTAAAGCAGAAATACATGTACATGTATATCTGTAAATCACAGGGTATAACAAATTTATCATAGATGGCGCTGAGGGTTGAAAGGTATTAAGAATTTTCGACTCCTTCATTGTCCTTTTCATAGAAAATACGATTTTCATCAACAGGCATACATAAACCTACATTATAACATTGTATGAAATGCAGATCTTACTAGGCCAAATCTTGCCAATTTTTAAATGGAATTTGCTCATTTTTAATGGATTTTTTATCCAGAATGTGATTTCCCTCGAAGAACGACGCTAGAATGAGTAGAACAAGTTTCTGACAATCTTTAATGTAATAGATATCGATGATCTAATTATCTGTCGAATCGTCATGTTATAATGCACTGTCAATTCGTCAGATAAAGATCCCAAGGCAAAAGAGACATGCACGTAAAATTAAAATAAAAAAATGTTCATTACATTTACATCATGCAATTATTAATAGATAGGAGGCTAATTCGAATCACTGTTACCATACATGTACGTCCCCATCTCCCTCTCCAATTTAATGCAATAAGCCAATAAAGATAACAATTCAACATATATTCTGTTATATTATACATGTACATGCGTATTCTAAAAGGCATATCCAAATAATTCACATTGGTGATAAATGGAAAAACAATGCAAGAAAGATGAAAACAGTAAGTGGGGAGGGAGCACACGAATTATTTCTATGTAGTCCTGGTAGTACATGTACCGTAAAGAATCAGGTTATAAATATCAATGGCGGAAATATTGATACAAGAACAAATCCATTAATGATATCGTAATAAAGTTTTCCAAAGAGTTATATACTGTAAGAACACTACAGGTTTTCAAATTGTTTATCAACAGCTGCATCGCTACCAGCACCCCAACCACCTCGTTCCATGCTAATGCTAACGACAGTCATGAATATCTAACGGAGCATCGAGTGGAAGATAAAACAATATTAGGATTGTCTAAATGCGTAAAAGTACGATAAATTTAAGATTATGCGGAGAATGGTAGGGGTGGCAGCAACAGTTGGTTGGAAAGCCATTCTCTCGTGTTTTATCGGCCAATTTCGTAGGCAATCGATGGCATCATTTGAGGAGATTTAAATATCAATGAAGCCAGCAAGAAGCTGGGTTGAAAGACACATGTTCCAACCAAGGGTATATACCGTATCTGTACATAAGACGAGGTTGCCAAGCACTTTTCACGGCTGGAAAGGCTTTCGCTAACAAAACGGTTCGAATTAAACGTGGCTTACGCGATGACAATGGAGACGACGTTCATTAGTTGCCATTTGAGAAAACACAATTGTAGAAAAGGGAGAAATTAGCAACAGCGCCTTAGGGAAGCGAAAAGGTTTAAGGAGGAAAAAAGACAGGAATTTAAGATTTAAGGCAATGACGGAAAATAGTGATTCAGCTTAAAAGCAGCTAAGAATGAAATGCTTCTGCTCAGGCATTTTAATTAATTTATGATCATGTTTGTTCGCCTTAGCAACGCCATCGACCACTGCATGATGTGTACTGCAACGTCTTTCTCATTGTCATATCATTTCCTTTTGAGGGCATGAGTTTATCTTTTCCGTTTTCAAATCTGATTGGTTTGACAAACGAACAAGTCGGCTGAAATGTTCAACCAAACGGCTGCAAAGTTCAAAATATTAGTAACAATGACGATTGCTTTCATGCAGTCACTGATGGCTCAAGGAGGAACGCTGTCAGAAATAATTAATTTTGGACAATTTCTTGAGAATAGATTTTCAAATACTAACTACATTAAAATTTTTTTTAAAAAAAAGTCTAAAGGCTAAGCAAAATTTCAAGTCGAAATTCCGTCATCCTGACGTTTGGTGACGTCATGGTCTATAACTGCCCCGAATCAAACCTGTCAACCACCATACAAAAAACATTTGGACATTTTGCTTTGATAGTTTCTAATAATGGCTAAACTTCCAAACTTTATGAGAAAAAAATAAAACTTAGAATTAAAAATTTACTGCAGCGAAAATATCCAAATAATTTTTTTGCATGGTGGTTGGCAGGCATAGGAGATGACTTCACAAAACATCAGGATGAAGTTGGTGTTGTTCACCAGCTAATAGCATCCCCGAAAACGGGTTTTGGCTAATTTCACGATGCTTCCACAAAGGTTAAAATGACAGGAAAGCTATAGGATTTTTGGATCCTAAACCAAAAGATGACAAACCATGCGTTCGATGGTGTACCTGAAGATTGCTACATTCACGGGGCAGCACAAGTAAAGTCAAGTTTAGCCTTTCTGTTTGTATTATGACTTATACATGTCGCATATCCGACATATTGCAATACATGTACATGTATTTGTAAGATGTGCATATTTGGAGCAGGGATATAAGGAAGTACTGTACATTTACATCCAAAATATAACCTAATATAATCCAAATTCAATGAATTTAAATGTATGTAACTTGTATGCATCCCAATTGTAAAGCTTAAGATTACTCAAATGCATGGTCACTTAATAGCGAATGTTCCGCTTCATAATCAAGAGATTAAAGATTTTTCAAGCTCGTATATACATGTACTGTACTTATATTTACGAGTTCTTTTCAAGTTTTATCATTGTAGGTAGTGCGTTTAACTCCCACCTAACCCGTTATAAATGAAGCGCATTTCGTTTCTAAGTCCGGGCACTGCGAACGGTCAGTCTGGCGCAACCGAGTTTGAACTGACCATTGGTCAAAGAAATCGCGGCCGGCCACTCTCGGTCCATCGGTCGTAATTCGCGGTTCGCCCAGCTTATCTCGAACCGAACACACGTTCGCTATCTGGTTATTTAGTGCGACGCCAACGGCAAACCAAACACGAACCACCAGTGGTCAGCTTTCAACGTGCAAACCACATTTTGCATCGACCACTTAAGGTACAAACGTACTTAACCGCCTAGAAGAGATTTGGCGCCCAATGAGCTTTCAAAATCTTTATGGAACAGCTTTGTATATAGGGCAGCACGTCCATTTCATCCCAATGGATATGATTCAGAATACATCAGCGTGACGAATCACGTGACTCCTATCTATTTATCTAAATGTACGTGGTCCCAATACAAATACTGAACTTACAATGGTGCAGGCGTCGAAATGCATTATTCAAGCTTTAACTAAAAATATACATCATATTTGCAAAATTTATTATTTTCCCCATGCAAAAACAAGGTTGTAAAAGACTCAGGTACGTTTCGAATATACATGTACTTTTTTCTGGTCGCTTTCCAGGTTTCAAATTACGCGCTTTCGAAAGTATGTGTACAAGACACATGTATGTTTCGAAATCGGGGCTAGGCCAAGGAATCGAATGTATTTTTTCAACGTTCAAAGCTGTCAATAAACACGTGAAGGGAATTACATTAATCTATACGATGTTAATACGAGAAACCATTCCGCGAATTGAACATGTCTACCAAATTTCAGCACTCCAGGATTTAGCGAAGTATTTTTAAAATGAGTTAAGAAAGGTTGAAACTGACAGACGCCAAACCAGTTGACAGCAACATCTCCATAGTGTGGCGGTTGTAAAAAACTGTTTTTTTTGAACTGCCAATATAATAATTACTTACTGATGGTCTTACTGTAATGTGGGCGAGTAATTTTTATAGCTTGAAATAACGCAAAAATATACCATCCAAATATCCATCGGCACGTGACGCTATTCAACCAATCATCACCACTATAGAATTTCAGCGCCAATTTCAAAACCAAACAAACATTTTTGATATATTAAACGATTATAACATTATATGGCGATTATGCTGCTGTGATTAGATATTTAAACGCAATCCAGTTCTGTTAAACCGAAGGAGAAAAGTACAATATTCCCGGTGCGTCTCATTACCGATAAATTTGCAACAAATAAAGTTTAGTGCATGGACACCTTTTATACTACATGTTGAAGTATATTTGCACATTAGCAACAGGATGTCAGTCCTCAGACCCGTGCTGGAAATTTGCATACGTTAATTGGATTTATGGATTTTTCATTAAGCATGCCTACCCTTACTTAACGTTGATTTAAGTAATATCTGCTAGTCAACCGCGCCAGGTTTTAATGTTAAAAACGGAGGGGTGAGTTCGAAATGAGGCAACTTAGAAATTCCTCGATTAATGTAGCATATAGATATCCAGGTAGTCCTTTTATCTTTACAAAGCTAATTAAAAATACAGTATTCGGTTTCTAAATATATCTAACGCTTTCTCTTATTCTTTAGTTAAAAACAGCCACAAGGGAAGAGTAGACATACTTAGTTGGCTCCAAATGAGTTATATTATCCAGTAAATCTAATTAATTAATGTCACTGTCATTTCCAGGTACAGTGTACTGTATTTCTTTTTTTCATTAGAAATATTATGCTTAATTAATAATACGTTATACGATACCTACGTTTTCTAGTTATTTTAACCAGCCATATCCATTTTATTAGTTGTTTCAATTTGCTTGTGATATGGCTTATAATGCATGCCTGGCGGTGATAAAAAAAACTAATGTGGAAAACAGGAGAGTAAAACACGAAACGAAACATAGTCAAAATCATGTTTAACCGATGATTGCCTTCGACTAAAATAGCGTTTCCTAGAGAATATGATCTTAATTAACAAAAAGTGAGGTTAACGTCACAGTAACGAGCTCATCAATTCTGAATTAGTCCGTATCACTCAAGCTCATTGGATTACACATTTTACGCAGTTATTAAATATTTTAAGACAGATTAGAAGAAAATCGGTCTAATGAGTTAAAAACAGGGAGAATCCACACTTTGTCTACCCCACGAAGTACCCCCAAGTACCCCTTGAAATGGGCAATCACTGCTAACGCAGACGACATGTGATTTTACAAACTTTAAACTTAACAAATTAAGGCAACGGCGTTGTTAGATGAAAAAAAACCTTTCTGTAAACAATGTTATGCGAAGTCAGGATAATCGTTATTTCAAAACTTGCATATGCTGGTTAAGATCCATACCCTTAAGTACAGAGATTGTTGACATACAGGCTTTTTCAGCAGTCATGATCAGAACTGAAATGGGTAGTAGTACTCATGAAAACAAACACAAATGCCCCTAATTACGTAGGCCCGAAAACTGCCTATTATCGAGATACAGGGGCCCTTTTCCTTAAATTATACACGTATTAACGCATGCATAGGTTAACTGTACGGTAAATGGTCAAGTGTTTATATAAAAATGAAAAAGGTGATAGTACTCATCTAACCAAACTATGTCCCTAAAAACGCAAAGTCAAAAATGGTCCATTTCCGAGATACAGGGTTTGGCTGTTCGTACATGCGAGTTCTTTTGGATCAGGTACATGTATCTTGTAAACATTTCGTTTTCAGACCTAGGTTATTAGAAGAATTTTTGTTTGTTTTCATGTGTACTGCAGCTTATTCCATTTGGATAGAATTCTAACCGTTGACTGCTAGCTAACGCATGTGTCACTATCCGTGTGTGATTTAAAGAAAAAGGCGTCTGCCCCTGTACCTTGGAAATGGGCCGTTTTCAGACCTAGGTTATTAAGGACATTTATGTTTATTTTCCTGAGTATTACCACTTTCTGAAACTCCCTGTAATTATTCATTTTAAGACATAAATAATTTGATAACTAAGCATTTTAGTAACAATAATTATAAGTGGAAGTGTGTTCTCTGCTTAGAAATAAACAGATAAGGGGATCATCTTTCAACGCATTTTGCAATTACATGCGTTAGGACAACCTTAAACCAGAAACAGGACAGGGGCATCTCCATGTGCTGTTTATGTGATGCTTGATAAACACTTGGAAATCTGGGTCCATCAGAGATGACATGAAGCATTGAGAGTTATCCAAGTTGGGCAACTGAAGAAAATAAGCCCAAATCCCCGAGGACTCCGTCGGCAAAACTGAAAAGGATCACCTTCGGGGCGTTAACGTGAAACGAGCTTGAAATTCATTTCGAGATCTTTAAGGGGTGTTAAACCCCTTGGCTTCGCATGATCCGAATGTTCGTTTGATGTTCGCTAAAGGGCGAGTGTTCTGGGAATTCAGAGCACCGTCATTAACGCCTCCATGATTTTCGATCTGATAGTGACGCCATCTTAAACTTTGCCGAGTTGGAACTGTTCGAAATGACAGTCGAGGGGCCGAGGACATGTGCCCAAAATTCCCTTCCAGAAATATGTACGACACGGTATATGCCCTGCTTCAGCATTGGACTTCTCCTGACAGCACGTAGGCTGGCAGTTTTTGCCTGACTGTTAGGGGCAACTAAAGCAGACATTACATTGTTTGGTTAGGTTAAACACACAAAAAAAGAAAAAAAGGGATACATTTCGACAGCTCAAGTATTACAGTAGTCATTTTAGTATACTAAAAACAACTAGAGGTGAAACAAATATTATGTACACATTTGGAGCAGGGCATATGACATAAGCTTAGTTTATCCTTTTCGGTAATTATTTAAAGCGATTTTAACTTGACAATCTACAAACCAATTTAAATAGCACGGAATTGCAGCATTTCACATGTACAATTTCTAAGTTCTCGAGCATTTTTTCATTTGATTTTAAGAAAAATAAATATGGTTATTCGCATAATTCAAGGGATATACCATACAGTTTATTTCCACATCACAGTGACAGTTAAAATTATGATGACCTGCAATGGCATGCGAGCAAAATAATACGGGAAAAATTTGCATACAAATTTCCATATTGCATGGGTTATGTACAGCACATGCATACAGTGTATACATGTATATTGTTAGTTAAATTTTAAATTATACTACATCAGAGTTGCAAGTTATAAAGTTCACGACTTTCACAATTGTCGATAAAGTGGGGTAAAAATCCTATATTCTACGATAATGACAAGAATGCCATGAACACGTAGTCTGGTTTGAATCCACCATATCGATTGCATACTTGCAAAACCTCGTAATTCCTATTTTTAAAATTTTACAGGAGAGGTAAATAACTGCTTTTAAAACAGGATAGACCTCAGTGTTGGAGGATGCTATTGGAGGGCGCTGTAATCGTCACAACCACATAGTTTTTGTACACAAATGCAAGGGAAGCTTAAACAAACACTATGATTTCAATAATTCATTTTCCGAAAAAATCAGACTTACGAGGGTTTTCAGGGAAACCATCGATATGGCACCATCCTTTCAGAGGCTTATAAAACGCCAAAAACTATAAAGCAGCCAAATGTAGTTTTTATTTTACTGCAGCATAAAATATACTTGCTGCGCCTTCTCGCTCGTATAATAAAAATTCAAAAGTTGTATTTTGACAAACGTTTGCCTCTAAAGAAGTGGAGATTTAAGTTGGCAATCATCCTCTTAAAATGGTGGTGTCACGCACTTCCATGTACATTTATAATTCAATTCTCACTAGCAAACGGTACGAAATGTGAAGAAACTTATCTGGTGCGTTTGCATCATAACAATGAAAATGTACATGTACATGCAAATGTCGCTTGCATAGAATGCGGTTGTTAACCAAAAATGTTTTTCGTCAAAACGCTTTTTCCAGAGCTGTACTAGCTGAACGTGCTGTCAAAAGGCAGCAGCAGCTGTTTCTCAAGACGAATGTTTGGAGCAATTGACGAGAACACCGCAGCACCATCTGCATGCTGGGAATTAACAAACAGGACGTCTACTCGTAATAAAATGACAAAAGCCCCTCATTTACCACCCTTAATTGAAACGAGTTTTTATAGCGACCAATACAAGGCAGAAAATCTACATGTAGCGAGCAATGTCGACGTTTGAAGCTACGTCAGGTGTATTACGATATACAGTACATGCATGGCCACCTAAGTATCATTTTCAAAAGGATACCAATGCGTTTCATAGCATTAGGGACGTTTATGTATTATGTCATCCTCTTAGGGTAGGGCAGATCATTTTAGTTGTGGGGGGATCTTAGTCATCATCTTAGATGGGATTTCGCCAAATGATGATAGGGTGTGGGAGGTAGCCCCATTATCCAATTAATAACATACAGTAACATTTAGGTTATGGGGTGAAGTTAGTGCAAATAAGGTTATATTATAATGTATATGGTTCTAACTTGGAAATTGACTTTTTAAAGTGACTACGGATTGATGTTAAAGCCAAATTGTATTATTGTTATGTGTTGTTAACTAATTACATGTATATAATGATAACCAGCATACATAAGTTCATTATGAACATTGTGCTGTGATTGTTTAAGTACAATTCAAATTCAATTATGGGACGTTCAAGTATTAGGTCATCATTTTAGGGGAGGGCAGATCGTAGAGGGGTAGACAAACGATGACCAGGGGTAGTAAAATAGGCAAATAAATGATGATAGGGGGAGGGTTAGCCTAACAATGACATACAGGTGGGTGGGTGGGGGGGGGGGGGGTTAAGCACAATGAAGAGT
>JAQGAF010002894.1:0-19971 GCA_034687865.1 Kryphioiulus occultus
ATATAAGTGAAATATATGTACATTATATACCAATATATTTATAATATATTTTCAACATATTATTTTTCCATATGGGTAAGAAAACATTTCAACCATCCATATTTGTGTCTGTGTATATAGAATGCCTTATAGAACGAGTCATAATTTGTCTGTAATCAGGGTTCCCGCAGGACCTGGGAAACTTTGAAAATCAGGGAATTTTTAAATTTTAATCAAAAAATCAGGGTATTTCCTAATTATAATTTCAATCCGGAAGGTTTTCCTAAATTAACTTTGGCGTGTATACCGAGGTGTTTAGACGTATATAGTTACCCGTATCACGATGAAAAAAAAAGAAGACCCGAAAATGACAGATTGGTTCCTTCTATTTGGCTTCAATACGACAATATCGACCATGACCCGTATAGTGATATCGACATAAATTCGTGCCCTTTACGTCACTCATATTTTCAAAATCCTTCGTCGTTATTTTTTTTTCCTCGGAAACATTTCCCCCTTTGTCTTCCTCAGTTTAGTACGGTCAAACAAACACCCACGGATTATATAACATAACCAATAGCGGAAGATTGAAGTTTCTATTATAGACGAGAGTAAATATCGTTAGTCAGTTTCTATGTTTGATCATGAAATAATATGCGTACGTTTACGAGCGTATAGATGGCAGCAGTTTCGCGGTACAGCCAATAGGAATTACGCGTAAGCGCGATACTTATATGCAAAACGGGTTAAATGTACTGCACATAATCTAATCGCGTTCGCTGTTTGCTACTAAATGCGAACATCATTTCACGATGGCGTAGCCTAATATATACCACCAGTCTCTCTGATATTAAAACTTGGGGCCGTGAAATTGCACGCGGAATGCGTAAGCACGCATGGGCGTGTATTCCGCATAGACATAACTGTGCTATGTCTACGTACAATTTTGTACACGCGTACAGGTATACGAACGCCTTTTGCGTACGAAAATGCATCCGTTGCATCTAATTGAACTCGCGCTTTTCGAGCTCGACCTTAATCGTGTTAATATTGGGCGTCAGATGCACAACCTCTACGGTAGATCGATACATTAAACGCCACCTTACTAATTAATGAACGCGAACAAAATTGCAACGTCGATGAGATATATACACACACAACAGAATTCAATCTTCAACACGCTTAATTATTCCCCCTCGTAAATGTCTTATCCACTCCCATCATCTGCCATAATTACACTTTTTTTCAACCTTAACCCACCCTTCTGTACTAGATAATGTACGTACTTGTTTTTTGCAATTACGCACATGCCCAAACTGTATATACGAAAAAAAAAAAACCTTTGGAGAATAGCAAGAAACATACTAGTTAATGGCATATTTGTACCCCATCAGACACTACTTTATGATGCTAACGTCTCCTTGTGCTGAAGTGGCGGACCTCTGTAAGTTGACCACCCAAGGGACTGTCGCAAACTGATCAACATAAGGAGGTGGTCAACGTATGGAACGAGGCTTGTACTGACACAGGATTTTAATTCCGTCCCATACATGAAAATTCATATATCACAAATACATTTCAATATACATTCACAAATACATAATCGCAAATACATTTCAAACTGTATCGCAAACACATTGCCAAAATTCATTAACTTGTACATTACCAAATGTACTCCATACATTAAAAATACTTGAAAAATTACTGCAAACAATTAGCATTAAACCCACATTTTTATTGTCATTGTAATTCAATGCAAAACATGTTACAATTGTTCAGCCTGGGAAATGTTTTTTCGAAAAATTGCATTGATTAGCTTGCCAAAAGAACGCTATGCATTGACATGCTTGCAGCCCAATTTGAATGAAATATTGCAATAAAATTTGTTTGAAAGTATAACTGCATGCACGTCATATATTTCTTTTATGTAGTTTATTAAACAGGAAATTAGGCATTTTTACACAAGAAGGTATAACGATTTTACATGTTATAAATTGAGAAAATTCCCCATCGCTTATTCCCTCTCTAATTTTTATGAAATGTATTTTCAATTACACATCCAAAACTTAATATGCATTGTAAAATGCATTTTAAAATCAATTTCATATTTTGTATATATTTCAAAATATATTGCAAATATATTTCACTGCTTAAAATATATTTTAAAATGCATTGGAAATATATTTCTCTTGAATATGGAGTGAACTGCATGTACTTATACATTTTACGGTAATCATTCATCATTAATGAACAATCTGATTAAAATGCTCATAATACAGTACCGGTATTGCTAATGTGCTGCAAATTTATCCAGCAATTACACTTAGAGACAGTTACTGTTCAGGGGTGTACACTATAAGTTTTGTCAACAGCCAATAAATTTAATCATCAATGACTACATGTTGAGACCATGCTGGTCGACATACAGAGAGTGAATTACTATCGCGTGTCATAGTCCAAGTCGCCAACATACAACATACAGAGGATCAGGTGGTCAACACGTAGAGGTCACCTTCCATTGAGTTAATGTGGTGACCTCCCGATCAATTAAATGTGGTCAAGATAGGGAGGTGGTCAACGTTGGATGATCTAATGTATTTCCAACTCTGTCGAATGACATTGACAGATTTAATTCCCAGCTGAGTCTGAACTGACCAACCGTTGACCAACTCAACTCCCACACGCTTTGAAGTGCAAAGTCAACCTTTCCTCTATCATCCATCATGTTCATTACTTACCTTCCATCACAATGATGGCTGTTGACTTTCACAAAAATCCAAAACTCCAACTACAGTATGTACAATCTCATCGCAATTTTATTAGATAAGTTGAGTAGGCGGGCACTTCTACTGCTTCTCATCCACAAAAAAATAATTAAAAAACAAGCTGAATTTTTTCATCGAGTACCTTTCGTCCTACGCAATTCTGAATTAAGAAAATAGCATACGCAGACATAACAGAGTATCTTTCGAGCTTTATCTCTTGAATTTGAGGTGTACGTGTAATTGATCAAAGCTTAGATCAAGGGGGATTTTTATAACGTATGCTTCTAAAATGATAAAGGTAGTATGACTTTTCCCATCGTTATCGTTTCCCACTTTAACCTCTTACAGATTTAAGTAGAACCTCAAAAGTTGGCCACACCCCCATCTTAAGCACCTCCCTATGTTGACGACATGTTAACTATCCGAACGGTCACATTAACTCAATGGAAGTTGATTTCTATATCTTGACCACCTGCACCTCTGAATGTTGTACATGTATGTATGTTGGCCAGCATGGTCTCAACACGTAAAGTCGTGGATGATTAAATTTATTTGCTGCTCACAAAACTTATACTGTACACCCCTGAACTGTATATATAACTGTCTTTATAGAGGTAAAATGGTTTATTTTTAACCCCTTCAGTATAAAGGGGGCTGGGCAGTAAATAGGGGAAATTTCCTTTTTAATTGGAAACGTAAAAATAAAACATCGCAGAATTTGATTCGAGATTCGCGCAGTTTATTACCACAACAGGTAGGATAATTGTCTGGGAATTAATGCTTTCTAATCTTATACAATAAAATTTCCAAGTATACTGTACATTAGTGATTCAGCATTACAATTTCAGTACTACGGTACAGTACGAGTAATTGCTGGATAAATTTGCAGCACATTAGCAATACTGATACTGTATTACGAACATTTTAATAAGATTATTCATGAATTATTCATGAATGATGAATGATTACTAGGCAGAGAAATTTCGTACGAAAAGTTACCTTTTGACGTCATTTCCTGGGCCAAAAATGTGTTTTCGGCGAAATATTACGAAAACTACACATTTCGTACGAAATCTATGCCATGATTTCGTACGAAATGTGTGCTCACACGAAATATTCGAAAAGAAAAGGTGCGCATGCGTAGAAAACATGGTGGACTTTCGTAAAATAAATCCCTATTGATGGTTACTCTTTGCCAGTAAGGACTAATAGCAATATAGCAGAACTATATGTATGGTCACACATCTTTATTACGGATTTGGGGTATTTTCGTACGAAATTTCTCTAACTGTCTAGTATAATTATTATCAACTTATTTAAAGTGGTAGATTTCAATTATATTTTGAAACATTTTGAAAAATGTGGTAATGACTGTACATGTAGCGCCGAAGTGATACCTATAATATTTAACCGATTAAAATTGATAATAAACGCTGAACACGAGTAATTTTGCAAATAAAAAGCACGCTTTTAAGTTTTCTTAATATCATGTTATTATATACACAATTATATTGAGAGTATGGAAGGGATGAAAACAAAGTTTTATCACCCAGCACTTGATCAATACCATTTTATCATTTCATCAGTTTTTATGTTACATAAACAGCTTTCTCATACTAGGGCAGGTCAAGACATAACAATTGACTTTTTAAAATATCTGCAATAATAATTCCTACTCATTCCTACGTTTATTCTGGTTTTTATTTAGTTTTTTGAAAATGTGGTCCATGCATAATAATGGTTCAATGCATTTTCTGCCGAAAGGGTTTCATGGAAACAACTAAAATAAAGCAAAATACTACCGGCAAAATTAGATTAAGGAAAAAATGAAATTAGATTTTAGTTTAATTTTAAAACGAGGCAAAAAATGGCTGCAAAATTTTTCAAAAATATTATACGAAAAATAAAATGTTGCCTATATAAATATTAATAAAATGTGTGTACAATTTTCGAAAAATATTTATTTAAGCCAAGAAAAATTCACTTTAATTTCTAATCATAACAAAGCAATATTGCTGCCGATTTTCTCAAATTTCTCAATGAAGTTTAAAATTTTAACAAAAAATTTCTAAAAATATTTATGCTTGGTTGCTTGTGGTGTTTATAGGGCGCAATGCCTAAAAGGCCAAATAGCGCCCAAAATATATTTAAGAAAAATACATTTTGGTTAGAAATTAAACTTGGGATAATTTTTCCTTACCTAGTTTTCGAAAATTATAAAAAAAATATCCTGAGTTTAGTGAACATATTCTTTCTGCTAATCATTGAAACTATTTGTGATGCATTCAAGAATTTAGGAATATATTTAAGAAAAATACATTTTAACAACATTTTATTATTGTTATCCTGGGCAACATTATATGCTTTGTTAAGTAAAGTTTTGAAGAAAAAAAAATGTTAACAATTTGTCTTGTAATGGTTAGAAATTAAACTTGCAATTATTTCCTTTTATTTCCTCAAAATTATAAAAAAAATATCCTGAGTTTAGTGAATTTTAGGTGAATAAAACACGATTTTCAGTAAAAACATATTCTTTCTGCTAATCATTAAAACTATTTGTGGCGCATTCAAAAAAAATTAAGCAAGATTTCGTGAATTTCCTATAATTTGCCCAACATAATTTGATCAATGGACAATTTTTCCCCAAAAAAAATCCCAGTACAAAGCGAGTACAGGGTGCCCCGAGCAGTTGATGCGTAACTTAAAATGCAGACATGTAAAAACGTCATTTGTGTCTTTGGTCCCACCCTATATTTCAAACAAAGAGATTCAAGATGGCGACAAGAGCAAAGAGAAAAGAGCAAAGAGACAGGAGATAGAGAAGACAAGAGCGAGAGCAAAAAGATTTTGTTCGTTTCCTTAAAGTTCAGTATATACGTATCCATTAATGACGAGTTTCAAAGTAAAAATGTTATTTTTAAAAAATATACAAAAGACATTTATAAGTGTACTTTTTAAACTGGACCTATATATATATATTTATATATATACCGAACTTCGTAAGATGACCATAGCACGATATAAGGGCAGGTGGAAGAAGATGAGGAGAAACATATAAGGAATATCAATTGGATCAATCACAAATTCGGGCTACATCATCAAGTATTATTATTGGTATCATTATTATGTACAGTTACAAAATTGTTCAAATACACTTTACGCCTTCGGGTCGTTTTGGCCCATGGGCTAAAACGGCCAGAAGCAAGAATCTCAAAGGGACCTCTACAAAAATCTACGGTTTTTTAAAAAAAATCACACACTTTCAAGAACGACCAAAAAAGCATACACGTTTGGTAAAAACGAGAAACGAACAAATTAAGGCATCTATATCAGTATAATTTACAAAAAGGTATAATCAATAATCATATATCGGACCGTACGCAGTAATTACAAATTTATATATATATATTTATGTATATATTTATATTTATGGGCTTTTTTGTATATCTGCTTTGGCACGAGTAAGTAATTATAAAATAGTTGAGTAATTAATTTCAAAATAACACGACGCTGCTGCTGCTGCTTCCGTTGTTTTGTTTGTTTTTCACACATTACGCATTGTTCTTTCTCAGCCGTAAATAGCTTTTTCGCCCCTCAAAAATAGTTGCAAAAAGGGGGAGCAATTCATTCGCTAAATCGTTCAGACGTTCGCTAAGTAGACGATAGATGGCGCTGCAGCGACCGCAGCAGTGCTACCCTCTAGTGAGCGCCAGTGTGACCAACGAAAGGGTCACGTGGTGCATAGGTCCATGCGGTTGTACAGGTGAATAACAAGTGACAATTTGAGACTATAATGCAATTTCGGTGGTGAAGAGTAACTTCACAATAGTGGTCCCTCCGTATGGTGGCTACTCGGAAATTCGCTGAAAATGCGCCCTGAAATTTTTTGCACAAATTTTGCAAGTGCCGGACCACATTCACCCATTGGTAGTGGTTTTGGCTCCATGGACCGAATTAGTAAGGCTTTTAGGTCTTAGTAAGACTCAATGAATTTTCAAGGACTTAACTGAGTGCAGGCTGTCAAGCAGTATCGAACGTCGAATTATATAGGAAATATAGTAAAAATGAAAAAAAATATAGGAAGAATATAGGAAAAAGGACAAAAATTAATAGGAAGAATATAGGATTTTTTTCTTAAAAAAAATCAGTAAATTGCTGCAGTTTGGAGTGTTTCCTACTTTTTAATTGTAATTGCTGCAATTTTTTTCTTCTAAATTTTCACCAAATATTTCAGAAAAAAATTAATATTTTCATGATCTAAATAATCAGCGGTTCTCAAACGTAATTTTAGAATGGCAGACTTTTGCCGTTTTGCGACCCATCTACAATGGGCTTATTGAGAACACCTTAGGCAATTTTTTTTCAAAAACTAGAAAAAAACTAGTGAAATATTAGGATTTAAGAGAACGTCGTAGGCGAAATTTTAGACATTCTTAGGAATATTAATATTCAAGATAATGCCATAGGCAATTTTTTTTAAATTCCTGTTTTTACAAAAACTAGGCCAGCATAAATGATGGATTTCAGATTTCTTTTCTAAAAAAATTGTATGTGTGAAAATACTAACATTTAAGAGAACGTCATAGGTGAAGTTTTTTTTTTAAAAAACCCAGCCATAATGCATTTTTAAGACATTTTTAGAAATATTAATAATCAGCAGAATGCTGTAGGCAATTTGTTTTTAAACAAAACCAGAAATGATAGATTTAACATTAATTTAGGCGAAATTTTTAGAAGAAACAGATCCCAGATGATGAATTTTAGCCAGTATCTGCTATATTTTTCTTTGCTACGTCAGTTTGCAGTAAAATATAGGAATTTTTCTAAAAAATATAGGACTATATAGGCCTACCTCAAAAATATAGGAATCACTTGACAGCCTGAGTACTGTACATGCAATGACTTTTCAAGGACTTAACTGAGTGCCTGAAAAGTCATCGAGTCATACACGCACCATTTTCAACATTACTTGCCGTGACTTTCATAAACAAGTTCCATATTACCAATTCGGTCCCCGAGCCAGAACGGGTGAATAAAGGTCCTTAAATTTCAAACGAAAGTTTGGCAACGAGATGCCGGCGCTGGTCCGGGGCATCCGTAAGGGTCCCGAGATGCTGAATTTCAAGCCCTAAGAAAGTCCTATCCTGGAAGCACAGTTGATCACTATCAGTTTTTCGAGTATTTTCTAAGGAGTAAAAAGAGTTGAAATCCAGTGAAACACACTCAACGCACAAACAGACACATGTCCGAACACACGCACGCACGCACACGGATTGACAAAAAAGCACGATCACAGCAACGCACGTCCGGGTATGTTTCTAAAAATATGAATTTAGTGGCGGATTACAAACGGTACTATCATATAGAAAATAAAAATGTCCTCCTCGGTGGAGCAGGCATCATCGCCTACAATCGGTTAGTAGAAAATAGATCAACGCTTGTTGTGCTCGGGATCGGTAAGGTGTCTTCAGTGTCTTAACGAGTGAAATTTGGGGAGTTCTAAGGGTAAATGCTTAAAATGCTAGGTTACCATGTTACGTGTTGCCCATATTCATCCACTGGTGGAAGATCAACTTGTTCGGAAGGCTGCGAGTAGTAGCCCAACTTGTGTAAACAGTAGGAAATTAGTGACAATTCATGACTAGGTCATCCCGGCAGAAAATACACTTTAGCTTCATCTTCGGTATCCCACATGAAAAGGGAATGCATTTTGAAATTACAGCAAATACATTTCTAAATGCATACAGCAATAAATTTTAGTAATGTATTTTAAAATGCATTTTACAACGCAGTACGGAATACATTGAACAATTGCATTATACGTCCCATTTTAGTAGAATGTATATTGTAATTTATATAGGTAGAAACAAATGATAACCAAACACTTGATTTGTGCAAAATTAAGAAGTTTATTTGCACTGCTACTGATAGCTTTAATTTAGAAATTAAGAGGTTTTTTGTATTCAATTTAGAAATTGTGGTAATGTTGAGGGTTAATATCATCGATACATTAATATCATCGGTACATTCTTCAATGCCTTAAACAATGCAATACCATATGCATTGGAAAATACATTCTGAAATTCGCCTTTTTTCACCACGTATTTGCTGTGCATTTTAAATTCCCAACTGAATAATCACAAATGTATTTTAAAATGCACTCAAAAATGCATTTCACAAATCACTGAAGACATCATGAATGCATTCTGCAATACATCTGAAATGTAATATGAAATTCATCGCAACATAAATTGTTGAATACTCAGCAAATACATTTTCCTATGCATTTTGCAATATATTAATGTCTCAATCTACACTTATTTTGAAATGCATTTCAAAATGCATTTCTTTTCCATGTGGGTTTGCGAGTTGTAGGAAACAAAAAATGCAGTTTGTAGAAGTTAAGGGAAGTCAGTTGAGTAAGAACTGAAATAATTTTGAGTTATTGTTAATAAAATTGAACTTTCGTTATGGTCCACAGCCGTTCAACAAAAAATGCATAATATGTTTAATATCTGCAAAAATTCAGTATTTAGGGATTTATTAAAAAAATAAGTTTTGTTAAACAATTAATAAAAATCAGTAGCCATCCAGATAAGGCTATAAACGCCTAATAAATTGGGCATATGGATTTCATCCCCTCGCCTCACGGATGGTACTTATTCACCAACAGGGTTGAATCGAATTAAATTCATTAACTTTCAACAAAAATCAGTAATTTGTGATCGGTTAATAATTAAATTTTGGAGTTAATAATTAAAATTTGTGAGTAAATTAGTTGTAACGAGTTAGCCAGTTTTGAGTAAAAATTGATAACTATCTTATTAATAAATAAGGTTTGCCGAATTGTTAATACAACCGAATACATAAAATGCATAAGCATAACAACGTGTTAAAATGAATAACAATGAATAGTTGCCTATTGGGAAACTAAACCAACGTGAACAGCAAATATTGTGGAAATATTACGATTTATTAAGTCAAACTGCATTACGTTTGTTTTAAAAGCCGCAGTTTATTTTCTGCCGGGTCCCTAAAGCCTTCGGAAAGATTTCGGAGGTGCGAAAACATTAATATGTTACAAATTAGGAATAAAACAAGAAGAAATGGCTGAAATGCCTGACATTTGCGAACGAAATTCAACAAATGACTAGATTGCATTTTCCAATAGAAAAATTGCATCGAGGACTGTTTGCGCTAATATCGTCTCGTAGTCAGTTCGGTCATTGAGTAACAAATGCTTGCATCGCAAAACTACTGGTTTTGCAAAAAGCGAAATATCTTTGGCACTATTCTCATTTTTCAACAACAACAAAATATGTAAATAATTTTGGCGTTTGCTTTCTTTGGTCACATTTTTGGCACTGATTTGTTGCGTTTTAGGAAGGTTAGCAGAATGAAATCAATGGAGGCGACACGAAAATTGACACAAAATTTCCAGCCCATCTTTCTGTTTGATTGCACTGTCTATAGGAAACCTTCAAAAAACTGATTTCGGCAATTAAATCACGTTTCATTTATACAGTATCTTTGGCACAGGCTAGGAATAACATACTTAATAATGCACCTTATCGAAAACTTAATTTCAAAGAAAAAAGGAAAATGGAGAGAAGGCCTCGTTAGAAATTTCAAAGACTTTTAGGCTCGAACAAATGAACACAGTCTACGAATAATAACCTTAATTGAGCAAAATTACTTCAGCATAATCTTTTGGGAAATAAAAAAGTCATCACCATCGACTATGTATAATTCAAGTAAACTACCCCGTATATTACAAAAAAATTAGTTATCATACTTTGAGCGAATTTCAATGAATGGAATAAATTGAAAGTAAATTTTTAGGGACTATTTGAAAAAATCCACATTAGAAAAAAGGCATTTTAAAAATATCCTAAACCATATTTCATTCATAACCATGAAGGTAGAAAATACCGTAACCGAAAATACAATTTCTTCGAACACAAGGCGCTAATATATTTTGAGTTGAAATTAATTGAGTTAGCCTATTTTGAAAATATTTAATAACACCTTTTCGTTTATCTCTCAACAGCTAAAATTTCCCCAAATTTAATTAAATCTTTGCAGTTTGAAATGGTACGAGTTTCGGTTTTTTTTTCCTTTTTTCCTTGGCGAATGAGTGGATTAGTGTGTACATAAATCCTAAAATTTATATTAAGTTTTCTACATTAAATGCATCGTAAGAATTGGAAGAATAAGAGATTTATATACCAGTTCCCTCGCTGGTGAGCAAACAATTTCCTATCTACTATCAGTATTCAAAATCCCACAAAAACACGTTGATTTTAATGGGAAGTAGGGAGGAAAAAACATATGAGCCAAAATAAATGAACAATTTTGGCACTGGACCTCACAATTAATTCGTCCTGGCTATATGGATTAGTATTAAATCCAACTAATTTCTGTCCGGCAAAAAATTGCGCTAATTTTGGCCAATGGAGCTGGTGCTGTGCAAAGTTTACGTGCTTCATTTTTGCACATTTTCGCAACACAAATTTGTTCCTAACGCTGATGAAGGTATAAATCTAACTTTCAGTTATCCGAATTATCAATATTTAAACATACTTTCAATTTTGTAAAAAATCGCTCTGAAAAATTATTTTCTGAGTGTAGTTTTTTTTTTTGTTTTTTTTTTGCTTTTAGGAGGTTATGCTCATGTATAAAATGGGCTATGAAACAGAATAAAATTGCCTAAAAGGTTTAGATTTCTGAGCGGTTGTAAACATAGTGAAAGCGCTATTAACTTACAATAAGGTGATTTGAAACCACGCGGCAATTCAGCAAAAATTAACGTCGAAGGATAACAGAAAACACTTCCTCAAGATTCAACAGGGTTTGAGTTAATCAGTCCGGCAGACACAATTTGGGTTCGTTTGGACCTTTTTTCGCGAAAGGCCACGAGTTGCACAATTCGATGAAAATGTAAATAATAAAACTGGATAAATTTATATCCACATGCACTTAAAACACACAACCACACCAACATTCGTCCACGACACAAAATCTACCTCTAGAATTAACTAATCCGGCACACATTCCTCGCAACAACTACGGAAATCGAGTGGACTACTGGCATTCATACTTTGGTCGAAGAGAGAGAGAGAATTTCAAATATACTTTTAAAATAGGGTTCACTTTCGTGGCAAAATCGACGAGGAAGTGGAGGGAAGACAAAATGTGGGTGCGAGTCTCGTAAACGCCATTTTGCGCCAGAAACCTAATTTCCCCAACAATTTTTTTTTCCATTTTTTGTGAGTTTTCTTTTACTTGCATTAGTTTTTCGGGCCGCGGTGCAATGTTCGTTCGCGGCGCAGCACCGCTGAAGTACGTTGACGACACCGTTGTAGCAACACTTAGTTCAATATTTAAAATATTAGTACTTTTTTCTGAGAAGAAAGGGTGAGGGGTCAAAGGTCGAAGGGCAGTTAATCCCTGTAAGGCTTACAGTAGCTGTAGCGGTGGTTCATGTGCTGGCTGTACGAGCCAGAATGGGAAAAGCGTTTCAGGCATTTCTTGCACTGAAACGGTTTCTCGCCGCTGTGAAGACGCTTGTGTTCAGTCAGGTGATGTTTGTGTTTGAACGCTTTGTGGCACACGTCGCACTTGTGAGGACGCTGACCTGAAACGGTAATCAGACATTTCAGTCAATTTCTGCAATAGACAGTGAAAGGAGCAAGGATTTGCGGACACTCAGGTTGTAAAGCAGTATTGAGGTCGAATTATATAGGAAATATAGGAAAAATTAAAAAAAATTAGGAAAAATATAGGAAAAAATATAGGAGGAATATAGGAAGAAGGAGAAAAATATAGGAGGAATATCGGAAAAAGGAAAAAAATATAGGAGGAATATAGGAAAAAGGAAAAAAAATATAGGAAATATAGAAATCACTTGACAGGCTGCACACTCTTTCGATATCGACGTTTGCGCTTACCCGAGTGTTCGTATTTGTGCCTGGCCAGTGAACTTTGCTTGCTGAACATCTTCTCACACTGGTCGCAGGCATACATTCCCTCTTCGGCGTCCACCCGATGGTGTTTCCAAGACTTCCTCCTTTTAAGTCCACGCTCGTCTTCGCCCGGACTCGAGTCATCGATTTCCAGCGGTAGATCGTCACCATCCACCTGTCGAACAATGAAATAAAAAATTAGACAAAAATTAGACTCGATCAAAAAACAATTAACTTATGGCTAAAGAAAGACTGAGAAAGGCGAGTGACCGCGGCAGCGAGCAAACCCTAGCAGCGCTACCGTACGTACCCCATTCCAGTGCCTTTTGCGGGAGAGCACCTTTTCTTTGCCGCCGGACTCGTCTATCTCCAGCTGGTCATCGCCGTCCCATCCGTAGGGTGAACCCCGTTCGTCCATGCAGTAAGACACGCTGGTGCTGTTCACCGTCTCGTTGGAGGATTGGTCGAGGTGAGACTGTTGAGGGCTGCTGAGGAGTCGGCGAGGATGCGAGCGCATCTCGCTAGCAGATATCACATTGATGCCACTTATTGCTTGATCCCTGCCCAAATGTTCCGTGATGTGGTTGCGGGACAAGGGTGCTGCGGAAGCCCCCCAGGAAACGCCGGACGCCGAAGATGGCGAGGGAGAAGGCGACTGAACTACCTCTTGCTTGACGATCACCGAAGACGGACTGTCCATGGTGCGGGAGAAGAGGTTGTGTCCCGTTGTGTCCGGTCCGAAGGCCAATGCCGGAGGAGAAGCCCGGGTGCCGCTGCCTTCGTAATTGTTATTGTTATTATTGCTCTCTTTGGAAGGGGTGGATGTCCTGGAAGATTTCTGGCTCAAGTTCAGAACCTCGCCGTCGGAAGTGACCACCGGACTAAGGCGCGAATGGTAGCCGGTGCCGGCATTGCCGCAGACGGGAGAGGGTTTCATCTTGATGGAGAGATCCAGAGGTTGGTCTAGGAGGTCCGAGGCGGTTAGGGCGAGATTCAAAGGTTGGGCCAGCAAGTGACCGTTGCTGAGATGTGGCGTGGAGGCCAGCACCAATGCCGGACCGTTGGCGGAAGGAGCCGAGCCCGTGGAAGTTGCGTTGTTGGGAGTCAGATGACCGTGGGTGGTCAAGAAGAAAGCTGAGCCGGAGGAACGTGATGGAATGCCATTGTTGAAGGGGGAATTGAGGATTGGGCTGTAAGGCGACGATGAACTTATTGCTCGAACACTCTTCTGGGTGGCGTGCAACGACATCACCAGCGCGTGACCACCGTCCAGCTCGGAGATGCTGCCGCGGCATCCGGAGTTCTCTTCGGAAGTAGCGAAGGAATTGCCGAGGGAGCGACCCCGCTTGCGGTCCCTGGCTCGCATGTTCTGGAACCATACCTGCACCACTCTGGTGGGAAATCCGATCTCCTGGCTTATCTTCTGCAGTTCCGGCTTCTTGGGACGAGGATCGTATTCGTAGTGGGAACGCAAGACGTTGAGTTGGTCTTCGGAAAACAACGAGCGTACTCTCACCTTGCGGCCATCGCTGGTGGTGACTTCGTCGTCGTTGGTGTCGTCTCTGTTGGAATCGTTATCTCCGTACTCCTCGTCGTCTTCGCTGTGACCGTCCAATGCCGAGAAACTGCCGCTCCTTTTGAAGGATACGTCTCTGATGTCCCTAATGTCTCTGATCTTTCCCTCCAACGACCTTCTCTTGGACGCAGTCCTGAAGTGTTCCCTGGATGGCCACCGTTTCTCGCCCCGCATGGTCTTACCGTCGTTGTCCTCGCCGCTGTCCTCGCCCTGGGAATTCTCATCGGTGGAGGAAACCACGACGGGATGGATGTCGCGATTCAGCTTGCACATGTAGCGCTCGTGCTGGTGCAGACCGACCTTGCTGTCGAAGATCTGCCGGCAAAACCTGCAACTGGATGTGGCGACGCCTTCGGAGTCGGAAGCGCAACCTTTTCTGACATCGGCTTCGCCGTCCGACTTGGAGCATTCCAAGGTTCCATTGGACATTTCAGATTTTCGTCTTACCGGCTCGGGCTGAGGCGAATCACGACCGTTGCATAAATAGAGTTCGTGCTGCCTGAGCTCCTGGATGTTGTCGAAGTGCTCCCGGCAATAGCAGCATACGGATTCCCCTTTCACGGCCGGAGGAGCACGCTCCGACAACAGTTTCACCAGAGACGGAACCCGGACCAGAGGAGGTGAGTTGCTCATCTCTTGATGGACTCCATTCTTTAACTTGTCATTGTTGTTATTGGAAGTGCTCTCCAACTTCTGTTTGGTCACGGTGGCTTTCACCTTCTCCAGTATCCTCTGAACCTCGTTCAAGTCGCTGCTGGATTCCTTGTCGTTTTCAGCCGGAACGTCTGCTGGAGAAGCCGGACGTAGCTCCACCTTCTTGACCACGGCCCTCGGAGAAAGCCGGTCATCGGCGTCCCCGTCCGAAGACTGCTCGGGTTTTCTTACGGTGCCACTTACCAGTCCTTGACCACCGATGTTAGGACTGTGCGGCAAATGACCGAGGCCTTGCGGCAAGGAGTAAACGGGATGCATAGTTGAGCCGGAGAGATGAGGATGGTGGTGATGGTGGTGGTGGTGATGGCTTGCAGCCAGCAGGGAAGGATGCATGGGAAGTGGTGGATAGCCCTGGGGCAAGAAATGGAGGCCGGGGTGGGACGGGAAGCCCAATGAGAAATGGTCCGAAACCATGGAGGCGATGGAAGAGGCTCCGGGGTTCGAGTAGGGAGGAGAACCTAGGTCGCCGGAAGGAATGGAGGATCCATCCTCGGAGCCGCATTTGGGAAGTATGATCGGAAAAGAGTTTTGCCCGTTGCGACGTCCGGCAGCACCACCGGCTATTCCACCCCTGGGGGGCTTGCCGGTCCTGCGCTCCTTCTGGTTGACCATCAGACACTTCTTGCTGGTCATGTGACTGCTATAGCTACCGGAATGTGAAAATCTCTTGTCGCAGTTGGGACAGGCGAACGGCTTCTCCCCGCTGTGGATCCTGATGTGCTCCTTCAGGTGGTGCTTGAACTTGAAGGCCTTGTCGCATTCGGGGCACTTGAACTTCCGCAGCACGGCGCTCTCGTCGTGACTGATCATGTGGCGCTGAAGGCGGTACACGTTGGCGAACGTCTTCTTGCAGATCTTGCAGGACTGAAAAACGGAAAAAGGAGTTGTCAACAACTGCCGCGAGCATCTTTTTTGGAACGTTTCACTACATCAGGCTGTCAAGCAGTACGGAGGTAGAATAATATAAGAAATATAGGAAAAACGAAAAAAATATAGGAAGAATAGTTTTTTTTATGAAAAAGTTAGCAAATTACTGCAGCTTAGAGCCTTTCCAGCTTTTTAATTGTAATTGCTCAAATTGGTAAACTATTTTTCACACTTTCTCACATGCAAATATCAGATTTTTGTTCACATTTTTTCTATGCAAATATTTGATTGTGTTTCAAAATTGTCACCAAATATTTGAAAAAAAAATTAAATTATCATGAAAGCAATTTCAGAATGACCGAGTTTTCCGACCAATCTACAATAGGCCGATTGAGAACGCCGTAGGCAACTTTTTTAAAAAAAATTACAAAAACTAGTGTAAATATTAACATTGAAGAGAACGCTGCAGGCGAAATAAAAAAAATTCAACCATAATGCATTTTTAAAGACATGCTGTAGGCATTTTTTAAAAAAAATAGTGCTGTTTACAAAAACTTGGCCACAAATAATGGATTTCAGATATCTTTTATAAAAAATTTAACAACAAAAACCTAGCCATATTGCATTTTTAAGACATTCTTGGAAATATTAATGATCAACAGAATGTCATAGGCAATTGTTTGTAACAAAACCAGAAATGATAGAAATTTTTAGAAAAACCAGATCTCAGATGATGAATTTTAGCTAGTGTCTAGTATATTTTTCTTTGCCGCAGCAGTTTGCAGTAGAATATAGGAATTTAGTAATTTTTGTAAGAATATAGGACTAGATAGGACTACATCAAAAATAAAGGAAGATATGTAGCAATCACTTGACAACCTGCTACATGCATTTTCACCAAATGTTCAACAATTTCAGCATTCAGCCTCGTTCGACTTCTTACCACAACTTGGTTGGTCGGC
Organism: Kryphioiulus occultus; assembly: GCA_034687865.1. Lineage (NCBI taxonomy): Eukaryota > Metazoa > Arthropoda > Diplopoda > Julida > Julidae > Kryphioiulus > Kryphioiulus occultus. Next base: position 16,829 of record JAQGAF010002894.1, read on the forward strand.
GAATGCAGCAACTCGTGTTTCTCCAGTTGCTCCTTCAAGAGGAAGGTGGCGCTGCACTTGCAACAGGTGTATCCTCCGCTTCCGGTTTGTTCCCCCGCCAGAGGCGCTGCGATGCCGTGTTCAATGGCCACGTGGTCCCTGTACGTGTGGATGCTGGGGAATGGTTTGTTGCAGTGAGGGCATTTCAGAAATAGTCCTCCGTCCAAACAGCGATTCAGAACTGAAATCGATGAAAATGAAAATAAAGACAAAACCATTAGACTCGCATTTTAAAAGATTTTAAAACATCTATTGAAACGCAGAATTGGGTCTGAATTAATGCTTGGTCGTTTATTTGTGAAGAAGTCATTAGAATTAATTTTTACAACCTGTTAGTTTCCAACTTTTCTAAATCATTTTAAAAATACTTCAAAATGGCGGCGCCCATACATCCCTTTTAAATATATGGAAGGTACACTGGATTACAACTAATATGATACCATAGGATCACGGCTATTTTGATAATACTTGAGCGACACTAACTGTCAAAATAACAGACAAATCTCATTTAAACGTTGCACCCAAAAAACGTACAGTGGAACCTATGTAAGTTGGCCAACTGTGAGCTGGTCAACATAAAGAGGTGCATGGTCAACATGTTGAACAAGGATTTTAATTATATGAACTGCATGTACTTGTATTTTACAGTAATCATGCATCAGTCATAAATAAGTGAGAAGTCATAAACCAGTGTTGCTAATGTGCTGCAAATTCATCCAGCAATTATACGTACAGTACGGTACGGATACTGAAGGAGTTCAAAATGAACTCTTTTACCTCTATAGAGACAGTTACTGTTCTGGGGTGTACAGTATAAGTTTTGCATGCAGCCAATAATCATCCATACATTCCGTTTTCGCGTTCCATTTAATGGCGAATTTCGGAAAAATACAGCGAGCATAACTTTGCTCCACGCAATTTCTTCAACCGTAACTGCATTTTTGTTGAAACGTCTGAACAGAAATTGAACAATTATCGGTCAACATTTGTCGACCAGTAACTGTTGATCGACAAAAGTTGACGCGTGAGAACGATATGTACCGAAATTTTTAATTATAGTAGAACTCGGTTATAACGAGCATCAAGGGATCAACCCAATTTGCTCGTTATATCCGAGTAGTGTGCTTCGTTATATCCGAGTAGTGTGCTCGTTTGCTCGTTATAACCGAGTAGTGTGCTCGTTTGCTCGTTATATCCGAGAAGTGCTCGTTATATCCGAGTAGTCTGCTCGTTATATCCGAGTAGTCTGCTCGTTATATCCGAGTAGTCTTCTCGTTATATCCGAGTAGTGTGCTCGTTATATCCGAGTAGTGTGCTCGTTACAACCGAGTAGTGTGCTCGTTTGCTCGTTATAACCGAGTTCGACTGTGCGTGTTGGTGTATTTTTGAATAATTTTAGCGTTGGGTACCGAAAATGAGTTTCGTAGTGAGCTAGGCTAGCTCTCCCATTTCGGGGCCGTTATATCAGTCGCCATGGCGCCTGGCGTCTCCCATAAATTCTGATGGCACGACAATAATTTCAGTGGCGATAATAGTCCTTCTAATTGAATCAGCCCAGTTGGATCGTTTGTCATGGCGGCGACGGTGGCGCTCCTGTCTACGTCGTCTTCCGCTAATTCTCCTACATGTGCATGTATACGCTATACTCTCTCACTAAAACTCAAACTGATGCTATCATCTGAACTGGAATTGGGGGGTGGACGACGACGGAGGGAATCTCGCTGTTTATCCCGCACTAGAGTAGCCGTAATTTCCCTCCATTTTGGGCTGATGACAATCGTTTCAATCCGAGCTCAAAATTAATTCGAAGCCCTTCGAAGAGGGCTTCCCCTCCTAATTAGGGGCCCTCATTTCTGGGAACGTTTCGGGGATTTCTGAAATTTCACTCGGTAATTTGGGGCCCCAAGAGCGTCGAACACATTTCGTACATATAGGTCAATTGGTGACTTTGCTTTTCTTCCAAAACGACAAAGATGAAGGATTTTTGAGTTTCAACTCAAACCACGAAAAGAGATCATTTTCCTCGAACCATTTACTACAAATGGACGAGGATACATTTTTCGACAATAACAACCGATATTTTCCTAATTTGTCATACATATGTTTATTACGATGAGAACGTAAGCGCAATTATTTTAAAATAAAACATAATAACTTATCGTAAAGTACGTTATTTTAAGCTTCGATGAAACAAGCCTATGAAACTAGTTTGCTAACCGAAACTAGTTTGTTTTTTGCGATGAGAATGCTTCTGGTAGACCTAAAACTAGTTTGTGAACCAAGTACTCAGAATGTTTCTAAACACAGTAGGTTTCTAAAACTAATTTCTTTTCGGCGCGATCAAGGTATAAACTCGTTGTAAAAAAAATTGTAATTTTGTAATGAAGGATACATTTTTACTAACAATAAACTTCAAACTTCAACATGAAATCCTTCACGTACATACAGTTGGGTCAGCCTCTACATGTTATGTACTACACTGTACAACACTTATAATAGTGTTGATATCCTTGAATTAAAAATAAAAAAAGCCGGTTTAAAAAATTTTGGAAATCGATCTCTACTAAGACATTGTTGCAGCTGTACAAATGTCTGGACAATTCCATTTTTAGTATGCTCAATTAAAACGTTGTTTTTTTTTTTTTGCAGGTACGTAAATTCTTGTGCAATTGCATCTTCGTCAAATGGACAACTCATCAATTCCATAATCCTGAAATGCAACTCAAGCCAGTATTTCTATAATAAATTTCCCTGACTTTCCCTGACTTTTTAGCAAAAACGCCAATTTCCCCTGACTTTCCCTGACAATTTTTCTCTTCCCTGACTTTCCAGGTGAGTACGAACCCTGCATTCCTTATTTATGGTGCAGTTAATTAACGCAAAACAAACCATAAATGTAATGCTACCTTTACACTTGCACGTTTTTTGAGCGTCCACGGACACGTCCATGTCTGACAAAATGGCCGATTTTGAGGTGCCGTAGACTGCCGTAAGCCCTACGTAGCGAATTCGTTTGTGTTGAATTTTCGGTGCCCGTCCAAAAACTCGACTTTCTTGACCTAGATCTGTGCCAGATGGCCAGACTTTCACTGGGCAGAATTTCC
>JAQGAF010002895.1:0-19968 GCA_034687865.1 Kryphioiulus occultus
TTCTGACTTTTTGGAGAAAAAGAAATTCAGAATTCTGACTTTTTGGAGAAAAAGAAATTCAGAATTCTGACTTTTTGGAAAAAAAAAATTCAGAATTCTGACTGTTTGGAAAAAAAAATTCAGAATTCTGACTGTTTGGAAAAAAAATTCAGAATTCTGACTTTTTGGAGAAAAAGAAAATTCAGAATTCTGACTTTTTGGAGAAAAAGAAATTCAGAATTCTGACTTTTTGGAGAAAAAGAAATTCAGAATTCTGACTTTTTGATAAACATTTCAATATTTCTATGACTTGCCCAGATTTTCCAGGTTTTGTGGGAACCCCGTATAACGGTTGTAAAAAACAAAGAATTTAAGTTGTACTTTCGCAAAAATGCGTATCTCTGGTGATTTTCAAAAGACAATTTAGCGATGTCCAGCTCGAAGTGTCCGACAGCTAACAATTATTTATTTATCTAGGGGCAAATAATGTAAGCAATGCAGATTTTTATTTATCGTGCCTTGTTATCTGAAATGTACAGAGTCACGCTATTGCCCGCAGTGCTGTCCTCTAGCGGCAACCTGATATTTCAGGCCCAAAAACTGACAAGGATCGAGTAGATAATTTTGGGCCGGAACCCGCCCATTAGTAATTTTAATAAATGAAGGGAATGACTCGGATACGACTATACAGATAGGAGGCAATGAACGGGGAAATAAAAAGCATGGCATGATAAGGGTGGTAAAACGTGGGGGTGGGGGGTAAAGTAATGACGATGGTGGAGCCATTATGCAGGGAAGCTGTTAGCACGCAATCGTCTCTGTATTTTTGCGAAGTACTAAATGCAAACTAACAGCTAGGTTTCCAGAAATGCATAACAAATATACAGGGTGTGTGTCGAATTTCGTTTTTAGGCTTTGAATCTGGCGAATTTACTTTATGTGGGAAACGAGTATCGTGTCTTGTTTTCCTCGAGTTTTCATCACTCTTTAAGGTTTATGGGGATTTTTTCTAGTAGGTTTTTACGACGTTATAATAATATAATTTATGGCCGTACATGAAGTGCATGTCGCAGTCTTCCCGCTCGTCATATCACCCTAACGTGCAATTCGCAACAACGCAATTCAAGAAAACAATTATCGGTGCCACCATTAACAGTTAAATGTAACCGGCAATTAAATTACCTGGTTGATACCCCAAGACGCATTAAGAGCAGATTAAGGAGCCAGTTTTACTCGTTGATTATGTCTAACAAAATAATGTAAAGTTCAAAGAGAGCAGCTTCGAGAACTAAGGACAATTATCGTCGTAGTCAATTGCCATGTTGTTTATATACATTTATATTCAAAGGCAGGTTCTGTTTACTTTAAATTGATTGATGGTAAAACTAAAGATCGGGGGGGAAATAGCATTTTAACCTGGGAAAGTCAGGGAATTTTGTATTATTACAGCTGTGGGAACCCTTTATTTGTATACTCAAGACACGCCAAGGAAAAAACGTGATAATTAAAAAACCTGGCAGATAACCGTGGTGAGTCACCACTGACGTCACGTTGGTATTTGAATGTTTTTGCAATGGATTGTGGGATCACTCGAATTTATACAGGGTATGTAGTGGTTCCATGTGCTGTATTCTCGCACAGCGATAATCAATAGTGAGAGATTTGTGCATGCCCCGCACAGTCAATAGCAACAAATACTGACAATATTACTGATCGTGCAATAGGCACAGTAGGCTACAGTTGAAATTGTTCCATTCCGAGTGTTACAGGATGCGTCGCGCCATAGGGAATTCATCATATAGAGTGTGTTATAGGAAAAAAAACCGCAACGGCAACACTGCAACACACCTTACCGTGTTTACCTAGTCGGAAACACACAGCAACACGTCATCGCGGTTTCCACCATTTTCTGGGTTATAAACCAAGGTTTTCTTTTTTGTGTGTCTTGAGCATAACGGTTTCATCTCTCTGTAATACTGAAGACCCACCAAGGAAAAACGCGATAATTAAAAAAAACCTGGTAAATAAACGTGATGACTTACTACGTATAGGTGAATGCAATGCTTTCACGATTTCTGCAGTGGATTGTGGGAGCATGTATTGGCAACACTGTAGCAAACTTAACCGTGTTTCTGGAACACGGTGAATATTACGGAGTTTTCCATTAATGAGTGGGAAACACACAGCAACACGTCATGGCGGTTTGCGCCATTTTCTAATTTGTAAAACGAGATTTTTGTTTGATGTGTCTTTAGTATTACTGACTTTTACGAAGTCATTTTAAACCGGCTTAGCTACGTCCTAAAGGGCTTAAATTTGGAACATACATGTAGCTTAAATTCGCGTGACATGTTATTGTACTGAAAGTTTTTGAATCGGTGAATCCCCCCCCCCCCCGTCCGATAAATTTCTAACTTTACATGTTAAAAAAATGCATTCAATACCGCGATATGATGAGCGATAAATTAAAACTCAGAAAATCCCGACAGCCACGATTATTATACATGTACCTTGGAATGGAAAATGTATTATTAAGTTTTTGAGTTTTGCTGGTTATCTCATAGAAACTTCTCATGCAGTTTAAGAGCGACATTGACAATACGATGAAGCCTTATACTGTGTGTTGAAGACGTGGATGTCGAAGGAATAACTTAAAATATGGTTGAGTGTGGTTTCATGTGTACATAAGATGGATAATATTCTACTAGGGAGATTTTCGCGAAACTTGGCAATTGGGAGTAGTTGACAGAAGCTCGAATTGAAAATCAATAACCTCAAGCCATCAGTTCAAGTTCAAGAAATAGATGACCATTGAATATGAAGGATGACACGAGCCAACCAGAGCTGAAATCCTAACGAAATTGTTTAATAAAGTATAAGGGTGCTCGTAACGCGTAGATCCTACAATAAAGACATAGGCCTAGTTGAAACTGGTTTTGAATTTCAACTCGGTTTTTATTGGTGGGCCGCGCATTACACTAATCCATCTGCAGGGACCTCTTCATATTTCTGCTTCTCTGGTTCAGAATTGTTGGGTCCTTCTTCCCACCCCCTCCACCCCCATTGCGCCAATTTCATTCTGCTTGCATGCGAATGACTCCCTTTACTCATTTTCGAAAAGAAAAAAAATTACGCAATTGTTATTTTCGAAGCAAAAAAGCGCCTTTCATACCTCCTGAGAAATAATTCGTAACTTGTTGCGTTTTTTCTCAGATGATCCAGTTTTGCTCCCCCAATGGCTTCCTTTTCAAACTGAGTAATTCGTAGGCTTGCAAGCCGAAAACCTTCAAGTGTCTTCCGGCTGCATTCAAATTTGCATGAATGGCACGAGAATGAACGAGTTTTTAGTTTCGTTTGTGTTTTTTATACACCTATAATATCAATCATTGAGGAGCAATAACGTTATTGTGATCCAGTATATAACAAGAAATGAGGATTGTTTGATGACCTAGCAATAATGAGGTGTTCCAGTACTAGACGACACCCAATACCAATCATCACAACCTGATGTTTTATATCATTTCATAATTTTTAATATGGCGGGGTTTAATTTACAGAATGTGAAAATATACAGGAAATTCTGTTTTTGGGGTGTCTTCGACAAAGTCCCTGCGCCAAATGTGCAAAGGGGCTGGATGAAGTGGGCTTTTCCTAACGGCTCGTATGCTGGCAGTGATTGCCTGTATGTCAGGGGCAGCTAATATAGTTACGACATAGTTACGACCTAGCGGACTAATTTAGGTTAGGTGTAAGTTCTTCAGGATATACCATGCAATATGCCATGCTCCAAATGTGCACAAAATAATTGTATTTCAACCATACCTGTCTAGTGTACAAGAGTGACACATCTGTGCTATTTCTAGCACTTGTCCAGCATACAAGAGTGACACATCTTTCTTATGTCTATAGCACTTGTTTAGTGAACATGAGTGACACATCTATCTCATAACTACTACTTGTCTAGTATACAAGAAGTCCTAGTTGCCTCAATTTATCATTTTTATGTTTAAACTAACCTAACCTAAAACTTAATTTCTTTATTTAGCTGCATAACGGCCAGGCAATTACTGTCAGCCTACGAGCTGTTAGGAGAAGCCCACTATCCCATAATGTGCAACAGCTCTTCTTTATGTCTAATTACCGACACTTAGACTGACTATATCCTGAATAACTACATGTAGAATTGAAATATACTCCTATCCAATATTTGCAGATACGATACATATTAAGTTATTGTTATTATAAACGCTAACACTGCCCATTTTTTTTACATCCACAGCCAAGTTGGACGGGGTGAAAACGTACATGAGGATGCGTCGGGTGTCTCAGCATCTGCAGGTGAAGGTCATCAAGTGGTTCGACTACTTGTGGATGACCCAAAAGTCGTCGGACGAGGAGAAGGCGGTCAGCTGCCTGCCGGACAAGCTGAAGGCCGAGATCGCCATCCACGTCCACCTGGACACTCTGAAGAGGGTGGAAATCTTCCAGAACACCGAAGCTGGCTTCCTCTGCGAACTGGTCCTGAGGCTGAGGCCCGTACTCTTCTCTCCTGGAGACTACATTTGCCGAAAAGGTAAGGCAAGACAGTGCAGGGGGAGCCACTAGCGATGTAGCCGCTTTTTTCGTTTCTATTTTGCAAATAATTGAAGTATATATGCCTAGAAAAGTGATATTCATGACAAACAAATTCTTAAATTGTTGCTTACGTCACTGCCTTTGCCTACGTCATCATGGATACTTTTAAGGCGAAGGTAATGCAATGTTGTGCAGATGCAGATTTTTTATCTGGATGCGCATTTATTTTTTTTTGTTTTTTTTTTTCAATCCTCTAGTATTGTTTTTGTTTTTTCAAAGAAAACTATCTAGTTTGCATGCCGCCTACATCACGATTAAAATTTACATTGTTAAAAGAAAACGCTCGTGGCATTATCAGTTTAAACCTTCGAGTGGGTAGTTCTTGTTGTATCTACTGTATAATCGATAAACAGGAAGTGTATTTTTCACTAAACGTGCTCCATCCAACAAGTGGTTGGCTGGCCCAACTGCTGCTTGAATCTCAAATCCATCACATACTTGGTCGCTCATATTTTAAGTATATATTTGTGGGACGTAAGGTATAAAAGTGCAGCATCTTAATTAATGAAAGATCTAAAAATAGCGATGGAGTGGCATCTGCCATGGGATTTGGTTGGATAATTGGGTTTTGCATTGATGGACAGCCCTCGTTTCTGGCATAAGCTCTTCCGTGTCCTACAGGGTATATGACAGGACCAACTTTAAGCCACACCCGATTTTTAAGAACCTAATCTAATCAAACTATCAAATTAATATCCGCGATTTATGGATACTCGTGCATCGACTGCATAAATGTATGTATGCAAATAAACGCTAAATTTAACGTATGACGTCATTTATCCACGGGGCACCCTCGTCTCCCTTGATCAAACATAATTATTGACCTAATAAAATACTTCAACGTTCCCAAATTTCACGTCAAAATTGCAATTGTTTGAAAACGACAGTAATCTACTGTAGATCCGTTATTGAATTTTTTCTGCTTCATTAGGCGCCTCGTGTTGGTTGTACAGGGTGACCATGAAATTTCAGCAAGACAGCGAATTCTAGCCTCGTCCATAGCGGAAACTGCACCATGTTAGGGATTGTTCTCTATTCATGATGTCTTTTCATATCGATTGGCGGGCTTTCATTGTGGCCAAGTCTTCTTACATCAGTGTACAATCCATGAAAATGTATCATGACCTGCTGCTTTCAGATAGTATGCATATACTGTACGATTAAGAATATTGTAGAAATCAGTGGTCACTATTTATAGAAATAACAAGATCGTTGCAATATATCAATGAGGAAGAGCACTGTCAACATTGTTAGTGGCTCGTATAGGGGACATGATTGCGTTACAGTGACTTAGAATCCGTGCAAACTGTCCATCTGTCGTTATTTAGAGAAAAAAAATCGTCACGAAAATAACCTTGAGTTGAAAGTCATCGTTGCTACCCCCTCCCAAATCTCTCATAACCTAAGATGTGCTCTGTATAGTGGATAGGTTTAAATTTACTATTACGAGTTGCTTGCCTTCATCAGGGTCCACCCAGACCTGGTAAACTTGGATTGTCAGGGAAATAGGGAAGACATGGAATGGTGTGGGAAAAGCCTGGGAAAAGTGATTTTGAAGTCAGGGAGATTCAATATATCGACATTAAAGTTTGATTTCACATTGCATTGCACGGTATTGCATTAGTTAACACAAAATGTCAATGAATATGACACTTTGTCAGCCCTGCATGAACCATAAAATATTGAAGATCAAAAAATGAAAAAATAAATAAATAAAACGGGGATCAGAAACGAAGACTGTGATCAGACGTAAAAAAATGAAGCTTGAAATTGAAATACCCACCTCTGTGGAAGAAATGAATTATGAAATCGTCAATTTAAAGAAATCTAAATTTGATGTTTGATATGAAACTTGTTGGTCTCTCAGAAGCTGTAAGAAAATCAAGCTTGAAATTGAAGCAACTCTGTGATAGAAATGAATAATGAAATCGTCAATTTAAAACAAAGAACCTAAATTTTCTGTTTCCTTATGAAATCTTTTGTTTTATTTATGTACGGCAGGCATGCTACTAAGCAATAACTAAAGCATTCCTTACGTTGGCATATGTTATTATTTTTTGGCATTTTCGGTAGTCAGGGTTATCGGTAAAATTTATATTAAAAACCGGAGAAGTCAGGAAAATTGAAAAGTTCATTTCTAGTTGCCAAAAGCCTTCGTGACTAGTTCCCTCTTAATTATTTATATTATATTACATGTATTCCTAATAGAAATAAGCTCGAAATAGCTACTGGAGAAAGGTCAGGGAAGTTTAAAATTTCATTTCTGGGTGCCTAAAAATCTTCGCGACTTACTTTGACTAGTAATTACTTTTATTAAATACATGTATGTATTATATGTATTTCTAATTGAATTAAGTCCGAAATATCCATGCTAGTCACCCGCTTTTCAATCACGGTATTCTCGAATAATGACTTTATCATCCCACTTCAATTATCCAGAACAGACCTCACCCTGTATAATTGAGATGTTGACTCTGTCTCATCGCTGCCATTGTTGAGCGTAGGTGGCCAATTCAGGTACTCGTGGGCGTTGTGCAAAATTAATACAAATAAATATGCGTACTATAGATCGTTTCTTCGTCTCCACACTAGTAATGGCGAATGTAATCATTTGACTTGAGGGAACCCAACACGACTATTAATCAACGTGCGAGGGGCCATCCGAAAAGATGCTGCTTAGATTTCCCAGAAGAGCAGGCAGAAAGTCCCCCTCCACTCCCATTCTCTCCATCATTCCAACGAGTGCAAAAGTTTAAAATGAGTGTGCCACGAACTGTTTTATAATCTGAAAATCAATGCTAGGATTGAATTCGCCGCCTACAGAACCACACACAGACATCACACTCACAGTAGAAAATATTGCTCTCTTCTATCTCTTTCTATCCTCCTCTCTCTCTCTCTCTATCTCTCTCTTCTGTCTGTTTCTATCTCTCTCTCTCTCTCTCACTCCTTTCTTCACTCTGACTATTTCTCTTCTTCCTGAACTTTTTGCCAAACGTCGCAATGTACGGAGGAGCATTAAGCAGGGGCGGAATATATTTGCTTTTGTACGTGACAGGGGAGGTCGGCAAGGAGATGTACATCGTGAATCGTGGCCGGCTGCAGGTGGTGGCGGACAACGGCAAGACAGTGCTGGCCACGCTCAGGGCAGGCAGCTATTTCGGAGAAATCAGCATCCTCAACATGGGCACGGCTGGCAACCGAAGGACAGCGTCCGTGAGATCGGTCGGCTACTCTGACCTCTTCTGTCTGTCCAAGCAGGACATGTGGGACGTGCTCAAGGAGTATCCGGCCGCCAGGGTGCGCCTCGAAGCCATCGCCTCCAAGAGGCTGGACAAGGTGAGCAACTTGCAATTTCGACTACGATTTTGTTTGCGATAATACGAAAATCTGGCAATATGCACTGAAATTCAGTTTTCATACGAACCACGTTTTTTTCTTTTGTGATGTTAGTTTTTCTCCAGAACTGCGATATTAGAAACCAAAGCTAGTTTTTCTCTGTAGAGAGGGAGAACTTTTTGTAGATTTGTTTGTTGGGATAATTCGATGGCCTAGTGGTTATACCACGTACATGTACGTATGTTAATAAAATTGCAATTTTTCAGGGAATATTTCGAATGCAGCTAAAATACAGTTCATGCTATTACATGTACGCAGACTTAAGAAGTGTTTTTCATGTTTTTTCGTGTTATTACAGTGTTAAAGGGGGTCTATGCCCTAATAAAAGAACCGCCCAAGTAGCCCGATATGTTTCTGCTGCGTATGGCCACCTCTATATGTTGGGCGGTCATACACAGCAGATGTTGGGATAGTCTGGCAACATTGCTAGCCAAACTCATCTCTATAATTTTGTAAATACTAAATAATTACACATGCTAATTTTTGTCGTTGCCATGAAGAATGAATCGTGAGCTTCTACAAGTGCATATTTTAAAATTGTTTAATTTAGAAATTTATTTATAACAAATAAAATAAGACTTTTCCTTATTATTAATGCTAATAGGGAAATGCTAGGTAAAATCTTATTTCATTTGTTGTAAATCTCCGATAGAATGGTATAAAAATTCAATTTTGCTAAAAATGGTGATACGTGGTATTGCCACTAGGCCATCAATATGTGGGTCTGGGATATCACAGTACTGGTGGATTAATGTTCAACTTCTGCTTACTGACCTTTAAGCTATGCTGACGATTATCCGAATTTTTGGCTAACCTGTTATTATCGAAATACATTACCAGGTATTGACAGTACCACAGGCATTATTACTGTCAGTTTCAACAAATACCGACAGTAATGCTGATCGTCTAATGAGCGCAGCACGGATGTATACATTTTCTGCTCTAATACAATTCAATTGATAGCTGTTCTATAGTCCTATCAATTACTCTTTCAAATTTGTTTCAGCTTTTATCCAATTTGTCTCCTTATGAAAACAAATTGTAACATGTTTTTATTTCATTTCTTTGTTTCAGTACCGAAAGGCACCCCTCGAAAAAAGTAAGTCTGGTGGTCGTGAATTTGCATTTTCGCACGTGTTCAATGTAATGTAGGTCTGTAGCATTCAGCATGGCTTTAGCCTGCGTGACGTAACGCCATCTAGCGACCATTGGAGCGCTTTGTAAACCCAGTGCACCCTCATCCATGATTCCGAAAATATAGTCTGGGTTTTTGAAATCTATTTAACATCTTTTTCTTTTTCGATTCTGTGAAATTTTCAATCCCCCAAAAATGCATCGATTTTCTCTGAAATGAGGAGCAGGTGACGTTCGTAGTCTTAGTCGTTGTGGAGCTTCCTGGAGCTTGTCTTCAACGAAATCTCGAATTGATCTGTTTTATCATTTCAAAAAATCCGTATTGGCAATGTTTTCAAAACGTTGCCCCTTGTAAGCTGGCAACCATTGCTAGCTAGTCTATTCTTTGGATTTGCTGTTTCACAGGGTGCCATTTCAAAAACAAATATTACCAAAAATAACTCCAGGAGTTCACATCAAAGGCTAATTTGTTTTGACACGCTCATGCTTCATGTACGTTGACCCGAGTCTTCAAAACTTTAAAGCCAGCTTCCATAAACCAAGTGCAAATACACTTGTATGATTCAGATTTCACATCCTTTAATTTCATTTCTTCCTATTTTCTATCTAAACTTAGTAACGTTGGGTCATTGACAGCCTCATTGTTTGTTGCCAGGCTCTCCTTCAAGGAGAAACTGCATGCGTTATTTGTAACTCATGGCTAATTTTTGTGATATTTTTAACACCACTTTCACGCAAAAAAAGGGATTTTTGGATTTGGGATTCATTGTCTGAAGTCGACCGGAAGTACAAGAACTGGAGGTACACTTTTTGAATCAACTAAGCGTCCTTTACGAAGAAACAAGGGGGTCCGATTCGGTGCGAAACTAAACCGTTTCCAATATATGCAGGGTGCTTCCGAAATGTGTCCATATGCATCGTGTAGCTATTGAACTGTTTCGGACTCAGCGGAAAGGACAACAAGTCCTTAAAACGAAAATTTCAATTCACAGATTTGAAAGAAAGAATTCTCTCTAATCGTTTATTTTATCGATTCCAGTCATTTCGTTTATTGACTCCAAACATATCGAGTATTAATGCAGATGGAAACGTTTCGGTCTCACCATGTACGGAAAATTTCAAACCGCCGAATTACAGCTAAGCATTCACAAACTGAAAGCAAAATTTGCGTGAAAGTGGTTAAGCATTGAATGCAAACTAGAAGTGATTTCATCTGAATCGATTTTGTTTATAAACTGGCTCGTTGTGCATGCTTGGTCGCATGCTTTAAAAATAATCGTTAATTATGCAGATTCCGAGCCCAAATTTGGCTTTGGGTACCTTCTATTTTTGTTTTGCATTGCAAATGGCTTTCTCTAGAGCTCTTCGTGTTTTTGGATGCTTGGCTCGTCATTGTTCAATAGACATCTTTGTGCATTACAGTATAATCTTGACTTCATCATTTCGCCCAAGCCACGGGCTATCATTATTGCATGAAATTCCGCTCGCCTGCCTTTCCAAAGTGCCCCACTGATCAAGGTGTTGGCGGAGAGCTAAGGGACCGTACCAGCCCTCGCATTGTTCACAGCCAAAAATCAATAAGGACTCCCTGCAGATCTATTCGAACGCTCTCACCGCGATATTCAGCCAAGAGGCTGCGTCAGATTTGGCGAAATTAGCGTAAAACTGCATGCATAATGTCGTGACATACGGTCCATTCGTGTCCAGTGAGGTGTGATTAGGATTCAGTTCTGTATGGGCCAGCATTGCTGGCATCGAGTGTGTGGACAACCACGCATTGCAAGGGGCGTTTAGATACAAGGTGCCACTGATGTGAGTAGACGACTTTAGTGAGTGGTTACACAAAACACACACCGTTAATTAGACGATTTGTTAAGTAAATTCACAGTTTGTATTCATTTTCATCTCGCAAATCGTATAATTTTTTTTTCATCATCACCCTGGTCCTGTATGTTCCCGAAATGGGGCTCTCGTCTTATCGCTTCAATCACACCCTGAATTGTCATCGCTTTTCATACACTAGACATCTCCCAAATGCTGACGTGATCATTGATAACAAAAATAAATAAACATTCGATATAAGCGAATTTTTCTACAAAAGTTAGATTAGAAATGATGATTTTTAGCCCATAAACGTAATAATGAAGCAAACTCTATGAGAAAAAAGTTCGTGACTAATTTTATTCCAAAACCGCATCACAAGTGATGGATTTCAACCCAATATAATTGTTTTATAAATCGGCAATTATAACATCATTATTTGACCAACCTCCCTCTTCACATACTTTATGTCATCATTCATCAGTATTTGGCTGACCTCCTCCTCCTCCTCCAAGATGATGACATACCGTAGAACCTCCAAGTTGACCACCTCTACGTGATCACCACATTTTAACTCAATGGAAGGTGACCTCAATATGTTGACCACATGTATGGTCACCATTCAGTCATAGAGGATTAACTTAATTGGCTGCTTGCAAAACTTATACTGTACATTGCAGTGTTAAGATTCCGGTACTACTGTGCTGTATGAGTAATTGCTGGATCAAATTTCAAGCACATTAGCAATACTGGTACTGTATTATGATCATTTTAATAAGGTTATTCATCATTCATGAATGATTGCTGTAAAATGTAAGTACACGTAGTACATTCAGTTCACGGAATTAAAATCTTGCGTTCGATATGTTGACCAGTTTGTACAGTCTCTTGGGTGGTCAACTTACAGAGGTTCTACAGTAATACATGAATGTTTGCAATCTATACAAAAATGTAATACGGTGCTTTCCCAACGCAAGCTTAAAACCTGACATAAGACGAAAACAAACAAATGTTCGTGTCGTGCGCGTGTTTTCGAAACCATTAATAGTTTTTTTGTGCATCTTCCTCTAACAGTTGCCTTGGGGCGAAGCCAAAGCACCCCAGGCCTGGTGGAGTCTTCGGGTCAGGTGCCCCTGGAGGCCATGTACGTGCCGCCCCGCCAGCAGACGTCGCCGTCGGAGTACAGCAGCGACAAGCGCAACCTGGAGTCGCCGCTGACGGTGGACTCGACCAACTCGAACGTGTCCGAGGACGGCCTGTCCAACGCCCCGGGACTGCAAGGGCTGGCGGCGTTGCAGGGCCTGGTGTCGGCATCCACACCCCAGGCTCGCTCGTCCATCACCACGGGCAGCGTGGCTTCCTACGGCACCGACTCATCTGACAAGCTGCACGCTCCCCACACCCAGCGAGGCTCCAGCTCGGCCCTGGAAGGGGGCGGGCACCCCACGCGTGCCGTCTCCCCCTTCGGTCACCACCCCGCGGGCCTCACCCCCGGGGAGCATCTCTTCTTCGCCCAGCACCCTCAGCACCCGCAGCCGCCGCCCCAACACCAGCACCACCTGCTGCCCTCCGGCCTGGCCCCGCCCCCCTACCACCTGACCACCGCCTCCCGCCACTCCCCCTCCCTGGCCTCGGTGACGGACGGCAACCAGCAGGAGCTGCTGGCCGAGATCAAGAGGCTGAGAGAGCGGTTGGCCACCCTGGAGACGGAGAACGCCTCCATGTCCATGAAGCTCAGCCAGCAGCAGTGGGAAGTCGAGCATCGATTGGCCGAGATCGAGATGCACATCTGCGGCGGGAGTAGCGTCGGCAGCGCCGGAAGTGGCGACGAAAACGAGCGCAACAGAGAATCCATCATCTGAATGGCCACAGCTAGCTCCATCTGTGCTGACTGTGCGCCTGCGGAGGAGTATGCGGAGGACGGTTGCGGCAAAATGGAAGTGTCCGGCTCTGGGAGTCGAGTCAAGACACCGTTGCCTGCTCAGAGGTCAGGTTGGTCACAGGCTTCAGTGTGAGTTTGTCTTGCTCTTTCGCAATCTTTCCCAATAGATGACCGGTGAGGTCCGAGCTAGCCCTTGTAGGGGCTGGGTGACCAGTGGAGGAAACGGGTTCGCATTGTGGATTATTATAATTAGTCGAAATCTTGACCGATCCATGGACCAGACATCGGAAAAAATCAAATGACGGGCGACTAAAGGAGTCTGAAGTGATTAGTGAAGTTCAGTTTACTTTTCGTCAGTTTTCGTTCTCTGTCGCCAGAAATACTTGTACGTGTAGAAAGCTGCTGTAGTCATCAGTGGCATTTGGCAGTCTGCGGTACAATTTTCCCCTGAAAATGGAAGTTCAGAAAATGTATTTTCAAGTTCGAGTCAACTCAGACGACTGCACGTAGTGACCTACGTGACCTAGGGCGATCTATTGGTAATGGGCAGGTGGCGCCATCTGGGACATCTTGTCATCTATGCGGATATTATATAGTCACAGGAGTATTGATTTACGTAAGGGGGCGTTCAAACATGCAGGGTGCCTACCAGTCATGAAAGATATGGAAAAGTCAAGAAATGATATTCAGACCATGGGGTCATGGCCTTTGCGTGATTCAAAAAATAAAAATTTGGATAAAATGTCATCATTTGTTTTGTCATTTGCAAAATCACTATTTTATGATGATGCAAAACTTGATCGGCCTCATACTGTCTATTGTAATTAACAAATATTGAAAAAAAGTTAAGTCATTCAAAGGCCATGAAATTTGCAATTTCAATTCCAGTAGACACCCTGACATAACGTCATCACTTTTTCGTGATTTTAAGGAGTCATCCCCATGTCAGCATTCGACATCATTTCCAGACTCACCTCCCCCCTAAATGATGATCTTGACCAATTGTTGATTTAACCTACATTTTTATTTGTTGTATCAATCAAAGGCTGACATGCATCGACTTTTCATGACTGGTGCACACCAAAAAAAATTCGATTTATTGAATTTTCCATAAAAATTTGATCAGAAATGATGAATTTTAGCCCACATTTCTATCAACAATATATACGTATGAATTTTTAACTCAGTGTTTATATAACAATAATGATGATCTCATCCATTAGCCACCCCTCACTTAGTCATCACCCCCTCTTAGGTGATGACGTAATATTTGAACGTCCCCTTACCGTGAATGCTAATGCGTTGGAGTTGATGTGTTGCAGTATACGTTGGGTACTCGAATGGGAATTTTTTAACTTTTCTCACTCAAATTCCACCATCAACCACAACATTCCTGTTTGAATACGATTAACCTCGCTGTACTGTTGAGTTTTAAGAATCCATGAGAACGTGTGGGAAGCAATGTCTAACGTAACACAATCTGTTTGGATTTCCTAGAGGCGTTTAAATATTCAAGAACCACTGATTTATCCAAACTTGCCAATGTTCTCCATGTAAATTATTGTCTTAGTTTCATGACTCTTTTTGTACTTTGTGTTCGTTGTGTGTTGGGACGAGTGTGTTGGTCAGTGCGGCGGACGCACATTTGATCCGTGACGTCCATTTTTTACGATGCCGTCTCTTGAATTTTTTTTTTTTTTTGGAATCGTGTGCATCCATTCGTATGCAAATCAAAGAAGATATTGTAAAATATTGTGAGTCGATAGAGCTTATAAAAATCCTAACCGATATATTTCGTGTATGGGTCCACCGGATCCCGAGTGGACCAATGTGGGTGTCCGTTCCTCTCCATCGTTCCCCATTTTGTGTATTTTCGATGTACCAATCAATAGTTTCCACCATTACTTGACCCCTTCACCGAAAACGTTGGACATTCCAGCAATATGCAATGTTTTTTAATGGCTGAATTTCCCCCCTAGTTTGCAGTGTACAGTATATGGAGCGGATTTGAGAATTTCTATTTAAAATCAATAAGCCGAATAAGAATGTCTTTCCCATTAAACTGGAATAAATATTTGAATCACATGTTGGAAACATTCTATCGAAGATGATTTTAAGTGGTCAGTAAATATGACATATTCTTTGACTAAAAATGAATTTTGGTAAGCCATGATGTGGAAAATCTTGCTACTGGGGCTATGCATTTGTCCAGGATGTCCATAAGGATTCTTAAGGAGAGACACGAAAAAAGGCTTTGGGGACGTTCACATATTCTCATCACGTTTTGGTGATTTCCATAGCCCCCTCCCCGTGTCAGCATTTATTTTCAAAAATAATTTTTGGGGTTCGAACATTGGTAAAAATTTGATCAGAATTGTTGTATCCCATGATGCCCATAAAAGGAATAACGAAACGAATGATATGATTTTTTAGAAAACTGGATCACGAATGATGACTGTCCAATGTTTTATAAAATAACACTGATGACCTTATTAACGAGATAGGTTGACCGAAAATTAATTCATCAATTGTGATCCAGTTCGCGAAATTGCTAGCATCGCCAGTGCATCCCTGAGGTCTGGTTGCAATTATTTTGTGCGAAGAACACAATTTTCGTTAAATAGATTGAAAGCAAAACGCAAATCGTAATTTGCAGCTTAATGAAGCGCTAATGAAGTGCCAACTAAGCTGGCTCATTGAAACGCATCTCAGTTTCCTTTTCTGCAATTCAACGGCGTTGTTATTATACATGTAATATACATTGTTGCGTGCATTGTTTGTTATTTTGGGAAAAGTCTTATCGATTGTTATGTTGTTTGTTAAATAATTCCGCCAGTTTTATCATATGTCGCGCATCTTAATTGCCCTTTGTTTCTGGATCTCATCTGTCAATTCTGCTTTATGGGGTAATTCTTCGTGGCTTCCGTTTTGCTGTTCAAGCTGAAACTGATATATACCGATCTTCCAATTTCATTTCGTGTTATTTTTATTTCTTTTCACTTAACCTCATTCTCGCAACGCAGTTTTCCACATGTATTTAAATTACTGCTCTGGCGGCCTCCTTCGTTCACGGTCCGACGTTTATTTCGTTTTTCCAAGCTAACGTCAGACATTTGCATATATTTTATCACGTAAATTTTGACGCCCATAGCTGCTAGGACACTTTAACACTCACTACATGTATTTCAATTCTGGTTTCATTTCCGAAAGACATAAATGCGTGGAATTACTAGCTACATCGATCCATAGGCATTAGGCTGACCATTATGCAGTGTTGATTCAGTCGGATTAAATTGATCATTTGCACCACACTAATTTAATAACGTTGTCTACATGCTATTAAAAATAAATGGGCCACCCTGTATGTTCAAAAAGCGAGCGTGGCGCCATCTAGCGCCAAGCAGGGGTACCATAAAACATGTAAATGGAACAAAATGATGTCGTGTGGAGTGGCACCAAAACAATATTAAATTTGTATCGAAATGTTTTGGCCGGGTTGACCTTGTGTCAAATTGATATCATAACAATCTGTAATTTCGTTTAATGTCCCGTCGACTGAAAGTTGCTCATGGGATAACCCAGAAACCTTATTAAAAAACCCAAACCTCGCACCAGCACGACTTTCTCCAAGGATGAACAATAACCCAAGGTTTGATTCTGATAAGAAATGCTTCTTGGCCCTTGTAGAGCTCTTTGGCTGAATTTGTTACCAATTTACCCAAATAAGTTAGCCATTTTTGATCCTCAGAAATCACTTCCATTTTCGAATGGACGCCATTTTTGTTTTCGTTTGCAAGGCATCGACACTTTGGTGAGAACTCCAATTTCACTTTTCATTTTCTTCATTGCAGTCCCACACGAAAAAATCCGATACCGGATTTGAATAGCATTGCTATTAATTGTCCTCACGCACGACAGCATTCGTGCATCTTTCCACTCCCATCCATCTCAATTTCCCCGCATTTTAAGTGAATTATTCGAGTTGAAGTCATTTTTTTCTTCTCAAACCTTACATTAGGAATTGCTAAGGGCATCTTTCGGGACCATCTTGTGGCCCATGTCACGTTCAAAGGACTCTGCATATTTCGATAAGAGAACTACGTGAATTATGAGGCCTGTGTAGAGTTCGTTTTCATTTTTCATTCAAATACAGTGCAGTGTAGAGAAAAATGCTAGATTGGGTAAACATTTTTTGTTCTCTCCTTCAGAAGTTTGGGGACGTTGAAATATTATTGTCATCACTTATTTTGATGGTCAGACCCCCCCTCTCAATCTCCTTTTCTTAAATTTCTTTGGTCAATACTTGCAGACAAAATGTCTCTTAATTGATTATAGAGTAATCATGCACGAATGATGCTTTTGTGGTTTTCTCTAGCTGCTCTATAGTAAAAAAACCGAAAGAGAAACGCGATGTTTCTACATTTTTTTGTATAAGACAAGAATAAATAAATGCAGAAGTTATGCTGCACGAGTTAATGCAGCACCTTCCAATAGGGTCAATAGATTACTTTCCTGATATGCTGTTCTGGACAATCCCTCTTATTTGAGATGATTTACTTTAGATAGAGAAAACCATCGATGCATCATTTCCAATGGATGCATTTTCGTTGTGTTGTAATGAATTACGAAGCTACATGCATCTTAATTTATCCTTGGTACTAGCTGGCCACACTTCGATTGTTTTATATTATTCTTGGACACAATAGGAGTAAAATCTGAGAATTTTTTGTTAAGAGTAACATTGCAGACCAGTGAATTGAAATATATCTCCAATAGATGTGGCGTCATATGTGTTCCACGAGGAGCGGGCGGAAAACTTAATAACACAATTTCCAAATTTACTATTGTATACTATACATAATTAACCGCATTAACTATAACGACCCTTAATTACCATTACCGTATATAATATTCTAACGTCAGTAATTTCGAGTTTGTATTTCAAACGACGCTATGAACCAAAAAATGCATTTTTGCATTGTTACTGATCCACCTGCAGCGAATATGTAGGTCTATAACTTTTTTACTACTCGAAGGCCCGGTGTTAATATCCGCATGCCCCCTTTATACTGAATTTATGTGCTCGGAGGCAGGAGGACAAAAAACAACTATCATTTTTAATATTTCACCAATTCTAATAGAGCTATGAAGGTTCGCACCATATACAGTAACCTGCAATGGGATCAGCATTGGTGCAACCTCTCAGACGTACAGTAAGGTAGTTCTAAAGTATACTAACCTAAAACCTAATCAGCTTTCTCATTTCCGTATTATCTATCCGACCCAACCCCGTTACATATCTCATTCCAAACGTATGTAATTTCTGTTTAAAAACGTTCTTAACTGATTGTGTCCATCCATGTATCGCTATGCGTTTTCCTATTCGTTTATCGATTTTTCGTTTTTCAAATCACTCATCAGGGAAGAGGCTTCTTTTTTTAACATGGCGCTGTGATGTACAAACGTTAACGGGAAAAAAGTGCTTTGCTAAAAAATAAATTGAAGTTAATAAAAATCACCCATGACTCAAGCAAGGAAAGACTTTTTAATTTGGTAATTTATTGTCTGGCTGCATGAAAATCTCCAGGGGCTTTAAGAGAACCAGAAAAGGCAATAAACGAATGTAGCAAAAAACCGCTTATTTCTGGAAATCATCCCCAAAGTGCAGATGGTGGCTGCATATACAGTGTATACGAGTACATGTACACATAGGTGAATGCGACGATATGATGGAAATTGTAACGCCTGTGGCTATCATAGATATGACTTCAAGTTTGTTACATACACGATGTTACATACGCAATGCGCTCTTTTCCTTTTTAGAACCATTGAATTATGCTCGGTTTCACCTTAAAACAACTTACGTTTTTTGACATGTTGCATGTACTTGAACTGCATCTACTGGGCCCTGTTCCACAAACGTGTGTTAGAAACTGTTTACATGTACTAGTTACAAATGTATCGAATATAAAAATTTGAGCTTGTAGCATTGTGTTCCACCAATAAAATCAAATAAGTTGTACTTATTCGTAACTCTTACCATTCGATTTAATGTGCTTGTAACTTGTAAGTGCAACGCCATACTTTTGTGGAAACTGGTACATGTACAAGTATTAGGGTTTAAGTTACAAATGTATGGGCCCTAGTACACAAAGGTTTGAAGTTATACGTACAAGTGTTTGTGTTCCACAACAACAAATTTTTACACTTCTGTGCAATACCTAACAATTTAAGTTACAAGTACACTTAATCGAATGGTAAGCCTTACTAATAATTACAAGTTGTTTGATATTATTGAGTGAACACTAGTTACACAATACTACTGTAGACCATATTTTCCACCCCAATAATGTACGTTTGCAACTTGTACACGTTTGAGGAATAGGGCAACCACATATGTTGCCATGACAACAAACGAATTAAGTTTGGTGACTATTCTGTAGTGACCAACAGGTCCTATGGACGTCATTTCATTCACCTTTACCTTGTCCCTGCATGGTGGGGAATTTTTACACCTCCCTTGGGAGTTAGGACGTTTTCTAACCCGGATATACTGTAAGTCAAGATAAAAGTTGGGTCACAAGGATGTCACTATACTTGTATAGTTCCTGGCTCTGATTTCAAGAAAAGAAACCCCAAATAAAATTATTCCACGTGTTGATCGTGCATTCTAGTTGGAAATTATTTAGTTATTTGTAAGTCACCAAAAGGCCTAGAAAACCTAATTTGAATAAGGCACTGTTTTGCATGCAATGCGCCAGAAAGCAACTTTTCCGAATTTTTCCGAATAAACACGGTCGTAATTCGGAAACTATCTCAGACTAAATAATCAAAGCAAGCAACACATTTGTTCTTATTATTTATGACACGCCCCATCTACAGACGTACAAGATGCATCGGTTTAGACATATTGTAGCCTCGCACGTGTAGCGTGGACCACGCCATTCTGGCCGCCAGGTGCCGCCACCATCCTCGGCAGCCTCGTGTGCCCGCGGCAATGTCATTAAACGCAACAAGTACACCTCGCTGGTGCAAAAAAAGTTAACTTTCTTCGCGTTCATCCGCGCCGCTTTACCTCGGGGGTCGCGCTGCTGTTTACGTTTCGTTTCCGCGAAATT
>JAQGAF010002896.1:0-19962 GCA_034687865.1 Kryphioiulus occultus
CAGAAATCATTTTCACACTAGGCGAATTATAAAGAGGAATAAATTGTCTACAAAACACATTTTTCCGATTTTAAATCTGACATTTGGTTTCTGAGAAAAACACATTTTTTTACTCGATTCTTGCAGGTGGCCCGTTTTTGCTCGTAAGTGTTTTAGCGGGGTCATAGGTAAGTGAAAATAGGAATTTTTGTCAGTGACACAAATCAGATACATACATATGCATGTGAGAAAATTACAAAATAGTAGATACATGTAATTGAATGGGCAAAATGTGGAAAATAAAGTTAATTTTACTAACATGTAATATTTTTCATTTGATAAGTCAGAGAAATTGATCAGATTTGGTCATGGAAATTCAGGGAAATTGAGTTGCAAATTTTGGTATGAACCCTGTATTTTCCTTTTTTTATACGACGTTCCCGTAATTGATAATACAATGCTGGTAAATGCTGGTTGAACAGCTTTTATGTAATGTACAAAAAATGAAAGGCTTGCCTCAAATCTTTGAGATCCAAATAAGCCAGCACAGTTCCATCAATGGTTATGCCGCCTTTTTGTACTTCTATCAGCCTAAACAAGGCTGAAAACAAGCTGGATTTCCCTGCACCAGTCCGTCCTACAATTCCAATTTTTTCTGAAGGCTTCGATGTGAAAGATATATTGTTTAGAGCGGAAGGGAGGTTCTCCCTGTACCTCAGGGACACGTTATGAAAGGCAACAACTCCATGTTCAGGCCAATTCGAAAGTGGCTATTGAATGGCAAAACAATAGTTCAGAAATGCTAGCAACGCAAATCTCAGATGTTTTAACGGAAAACACTGTACCTTAATAAACCCTTCCCAGCGTTCTGGTTCAACATTGTCCAAATACTGTAAAGTTCGTTCGACGCTCACCAGCTGTTTTTCGGTTTCGATGCAATACTGCACAACAGCACTCAATGTCGCAGTCATGGATAGACCATAAGAAAGTGCCAATCCCACTAAACCTAGACGTAATTTTGGGAAAGTATATATTAATGTGCATCAATCAGCTGTCCATGAATGACTAACCCAGGGTGACTAGCCGAAGCTTGAATCCAATTTCCCTGACATTTCCAGGTTTTTCAGACAATTTTTGCAAAATTTACAGACCATTTCAAGAAACACTGTTTAAAGATTTGGCACATTTTTGTCACAGATTTGACCCATGCAAATGCCATATGGCGGAAATTTTAGAAATTGTAGATCTGATCACGAAATGATGAGATTAGCTAACAATTTTGTAAAAAGAAATAATTATTAATAATAAATAATATTAATAAATTTTAGTGGCATTTTCATAAGAAATATTAGGATGTGTTAATGATAACGAAAACGCTGTAGGCTAAATTTTTAGAAAAAGCAGATCTCAAATGCAGTTTTTGTAATGCTTGTCTGAAATACTTATACCAATCAAAATCGTTGGAAACAACAAATTTCAAGTCATTATTTGAATTTCCCTGACATTTCCAGACCAAATTTTCCAGGTTTTCCAGACGACTAGCCACCCTGCTAACCAACCAACCAAATGTCCATGGCCAACTTTATAATTCTGAACAAACAATGAAACAAAAAAAAAATCAACAACAACTTGCCTGGATTGATTCCTTGAAAATGATGCTCGAGAACAGCAAGTAAACCAATACCAGTAACCACTGCAACGCCAATCAGCTGCAACCGAAGGCTGAGCCAACCTCCTGCTGCGCCCAAGGAAAACAAAGTCCGTTGGTTCTTTTCGAGCCTGTCTTCATTCTCCTTTTTAAATCTAAAATCACAGAATAAATGTTAAACTTTCAGCACAATGCAATAAATGCATGCTACAGCCGTAGTTGATTTACCTGGCTTCTGATCGAAATGCTCTTATGGTGACTAAGCCTAGCACGCTCTCTGAAAAGTGAGCGTACATGGGCGACAAGGAGATTGCCTCCAGGCGACGTAGCTCCCTCGATGTGTGTCGATAATAATTTTGCACGTTAAAATAGATACCGGCCAATGGAAAAAGGATGAGAAGAAGCCATGGCAGGCTGTATGAAATCACAACAAGTGTGCCAAGCAGGGTGAACGACTGTGCCAAAAAAATGTTCAGCACGAATGGAAGCTCATCATCAATGACATAAGTGTCTGTCGAGAAGCGGTTAACGATTCGACCAACCGGCGTTATGTCAAAGAACTTCATAGAAGCCTATAATAATGTCAATCAAGTTTAAAATCATTACAAATTGAAAGATAAGTGTTAGGTCATGGTTCATATCAAAATTTGCAACTATCTGCAAAATGAACTATCTGCATCACTACAATTAACTAAATTTTTTTAATTTTTAAGTCAGGATGACTAGCCAAATCTTCAATTGAATTTCCCTGACTTTGCCAGGTTTTCCAGATAATTTCAAGAAACAATTTTTATAGATTTGATCAAGCAAATATACCATATGGCGGAAATTTTGAAAATTTTGAAAATTATAGAATTTTGTAAGACGAAATAATATTAATTAAATTAAGAGACTGCCATAGGCGAAATTTTTGAAAAATTACAAGAAATATTGGATTTTAATAATGCGAACATTTGTGGTTGAAACCACTAGATCACAACAATATTTTTGAGGACTTCTTTTTTGAAATACTCAAAAATTCTTCAAAGTGACAGAAACGCCCTAGGTGAAATTTTTTTTCACAAAATAATGCATTTTAGGTGAACGTTTCATAAGGAAACTTAATGATAATGAAAACGCCGTAGGCGAAATTTGTAGACATGAATTTCCTGTAGAACAAAACTTGTTTTACACTTACCCTCAAGATGGTACGCAGAAGATCATTATGAAGGCCGACAGCAGCAATGATACCTCCATAGGCAAAAGAAAATGCACGGAACAAGCTAATCAGTGCATTGATACCAGCCAGGATGCCGTAAATCATCAGATAAAAGTGGTAGTCGTGTTTCTCGGCGACGACATCCACACTTGTTCCGCTAGCAATCCGGGGAGGTGTAATGTCTTGGCTGACAGCTAAGTATTCGCTTTCATGAGCAGTTATATTGGTCTTGTTAGTTCCCATCTGCGAAAGCCAGTATGCCAACCACCAATCACTTAGGTTCCGTGAAGCTATACACAGCCAAAAATCGTTAGAACATTAAAGAAACTATCACTCACAGAAAAAGAAATAGACGATTAGTGGATAAGCAAATTTACTTTGCATCAGCAGAATTGTAAGCAAAACCAGCGGCGTCACAACTGATCCAACAGCTCCGCCATAGGCTTGAAAGACCCTCCATTTGACGCTTCCCTTTTCCCATTCCTCGGAGAATGACGTTTGCCTGTCAGCAAGTGAATCCTCCGGATGATGCGCTTCAAGTTTGGTTTCAGAATAATCCGTGTCGCTATGTGAAGATCGTTCCGTTTTGGGGTCAAATTGATCACTAGTGTTGAGGACTGTAGCAGGAGTCCCTTAAAAATGAAATAAACAGTGCTGCTCAGACTAGGTAGCTAGCTTTCAAGGAATGAAATCAGCGAAACGAATGGATAATATCTTTGTTTATCAGGTAACAAATCCAATGAAAACGTGCAAACTTCACATTTCAAAATCACGCACATCATGGAAATTTTCACAAAACATTTTTCGAAAAAGTATCAAAACTGAAGTTAATTTCCTATACAATGATTTAGCTGTTACCTATAAACACCTAGGTTGTTTAGTAAAGGACGCAACCCTAAAGATAAGAGTTGTCCTTACACATCTGTTCATTTTATGGCAAAATATTAGTCGAGTGGCAACCCAATACTGATGGTAAATAGTCTGTCGCAACAGCCTTACTCCAGCTTTCATTCTTCTGTGTTGGGTCAGTTATGTCATTTTCCAAAGACGAACGTATATTTATGGCGGAGACTTATTTTGCGTATAAATCTTACGAAATCCAGTTCTCAACAAATCAACAATATCTCATTTACTTACCACCCTATATTTTAGAATAAAAGACTACCTTTCTTTATTATTTTGCCGTTGCTGAGAAGGAAAATGCTATCAGCCTTTGACAGCTGTTTCCAGTGGTGAGTGCACAATAAGCGGGTTTTCTGGCTTAGTAGACCATGGATGCAATTCTGCATAATGTGCTGCCCAACGTGTACATCGACAGTGGACAAGATGTCATCTAAGAGGTAGATGTCCTTGTCCTGAAAGCCACCATATTTAAAACATCATGCTGAACTGTTGTCCGAAAATCTGTAGTGCATGCAGCTTACCTGGTAGATGGCTCTTGCCAATGCGATCCTTGTTTTCTGTCCACCACTCAGCGTAATTCCCCTCTCTCCAATCAAGGTGTCATCGCCTGCTGGGAATGCCTTCAAGTCTTCTTCCAGTGCGCATGCATGTAGCACTTCGTAATACCTGTCCAATTGTAGTGTGCGACCAAAGAGAATGTTCTGTCGGATCGTTGCATTTTGAATCCAAGAATCCTGTGCAACATAGGCGAAACCATCGGCAATACTCGATGACCCCACCTCTCCTGAGGTGCGCTCCAGTTCAGCCATTATTGCCAGAAGTAACGATGTCTTTCCACTCCCCACCGAACCTACAATACCAATGAACTGACCCTGGAACAGACAGCGACAGCCATTATCAGCGACAAAAACAGGATTAAAAAGTTTACACAAACGAGACAATTTACTGATAATATGGATACAGAATGAAAGCAACCAGTTTTTTTTTAAATCAACTAATCATTTTAAAAATAAAATTAATGGATTCAGAATTATTCAATAATTTTAAGCTCTCAGTTATTTTGCAGACCATTATCAATGTCATCAGTAAATTATACCAATGTATGTAACAAATATAGATTGCAGTTTAACAGCAATGTTCTTGCCTTGTGAACCTCAAAATCCAGGTTTTCAAGCTGAAATTGGTAGCTGCCATCATTTGTAGATCCTCCGGCCTTTCCATTAGCTTCTGATCCTTTTTGCCCACAGATGAACGTACCATTGCGAACGTACAAAGCCAAGCTACTTGTTTCTGGGAAAAAAGAGAGCAAACTACAATTTTAACACCATTTTTATCATCATGGGTGGCCAAATTTTAAGGATATCAGAGTCCATACCAAAATTTGCAACTCAATTTCCCTGACCAAATCTTATCAATTTCCCTGACTTATCAAATACAATATATCACATCTAAGTAAAATTAACTTTATTTTCCACACATTGCCCATTCAAGTACATGTATCTCATATTTTTAATTATTTTCACATGCATATATCGGATTTGTTTCACAATTGTCATCTAATATTTTTGAAAAAGAAAAATTGCATTTTCATTCGCTGTGACCCCGCGCATATTTTAGAATTGAGAACACCGCAGGCGAAATTTTTGAAAAACTTTACAGGAAATAACGAATTTTAGGTGTTTTTATAGGGCGTTTTTCACAAAACTGAATTTAAAAATATTTTTCAAAGTTTTCTCTGACTCCCACCTGACTTTCCTTGACTTTTTAGACAAAATGCTCACATTTCCCCGACTTTCCCTAACGGTATGAACCCTGGATATGAAATATCACAACAATTCCGAGTAATTTCATGCCTCCACACGGATTAACGGAAATTTAAAGGTTACTCACCATCAAGGGCAGAATAACTTTTTGTCAAATTGGCTTCCGTAATTTCCAAAATTTTTTGAACTCGTTTGACTGACACATAGCCTTGCACCATTCCACCAATGACCCAAGGAAAAGCGTTCAATGGAACAATGAGCATATTAAAGAGGGCTAGGCATGTAAACACCTGTTGAGAGAGTGGAAACAGTTTACATTAGAGGAGAGAAAGAAATAAAAGTTGCAAAATTTCAGAGATGAAATTATTTTGAACCTTGGCAACAGTCAAGGTATTTCCGAGTAAAATGTACGTCGTAAAGGTGAGCAAAGAGATTATGATGGGTGTAGTAGCCCAAAAAAAGACACAGAAAGCATCTAAGTACTTCCTTCCCTAGAAAAATGTTTTGAAAACACAAGCTTTAGTAAATGAGTTTTATAAAGCAACAACTGAATTTGAATGAAACTGACTTTTAAGGATTGCACTTCTGCAGAACGGAGCGTCTGGATCTTGTCCCAAAGCAGAGATTCCCAAGAGTAAAACTTTATCACCCGAATGCCATACAGGATTTCTGTCATGACTTTGACTCGTTTATCTTTCTGGTTCATCATCGACGTGCTGAGCTTTCCAATCCTCCGTGCAATCCAGTGGTTAATCGGAATAAGGAGGATCGCAAAACCAATTCCAGCTACATATGCCAACCCAACTTGCTGATGTAGCAAAAACAAGCAAACTGCAATCTAATAAATATAGGAATAACATAAAAGGATGATTAATTAAAATTCTTTCTTACAATTTTTAATTTTCAGGTTATTCTGCTTTACCAGCTTTTACAGCTGCATAACAAATATGCTTGAAAGTAACATTATTTCAGCCCATATACACATTTTTCTAATGATGTACGATGTATGTCGTATTTTTCAAGACACAAAAATATGTTTGACAAAAATAAAGATGCTCTCGTTTAGTCATTTCATCGTATAGGCTGGTTGTAACATTTGCAAGGTTATGTTTCCAGGTCATCTATGCTGCCTGTGGTTTCCAGACGGCGGAAGTAAAAAACACAACAGTTACCCATTATTGTATTCTTCACTGTGCCGATGTCAAATTGTTGGCGACTGTAATAATATTATTTATATTGAATGGATCATGAAAATTCGGAAAACCACCTGCAGGTCATTCAAACAAAATTGAAGCACTTCGATCATGCAGACACAATCAGGGTCAATTATTATGAAAATTATTTGCTTGAATAAGCTCATGTAATCAGATCACCTGTAACATAATAAGCTGTAGCCTATCTATTACCACTATTCACTAAATGTTGCACTTTTTATTGTTCGAATTTTTAGACGTAAATCTTTAAATAAAAAAAACGAAGATAAATGACAGCATGGTTTTGCAAAAAACACAACCTATCTTGACACTAACCTACAGTTTTCAATCTAATTGAAAATAACACTTTGACAAGTTCATGGAGTTTGTATTATATAAAAAAGCATTATGACACAATACAGGATGTTTTTTTAAAAACTTTCCACCTTGATTATTAAATAACGGTATTAGATAGAGAAATCGTGTTTGGAGGTTTGCAACCATAGGGGGAACCATTTGTAAAATACTCGCAAATGGCAGTAACCCACCACCTTACCCCTATTGACCCTAACTTAAAAATGTCAAATGGCAACCCACCTCTTGCGATATCTTAAATGAAAGCCCATTAAAAATGATGAATTTCAGCGAAACCGAAATTGAAATCGGCCCAACCAATCAGTCGCTACGTCCAAAAATCTGGAATTTCAGTCTTTTTTCAAAAACATGAAATAACGTGATACAGCCTCTTGGAACCATTCACAACATTACTATTGTACATGAATATTTGATATCAGAAATATGCACTTACCAAGTTTTCGAAATTTATTAAAGTGAAAACTAAATTTTTCGCAATGTGACGGATTGGCTTGTAAATAAATCAGTAATGTAATCAGGGCCAAGTAATTTGGCGGGAACAAAAGTAAAATCGGTTGACCATTATCAAAGATACAGTACGATCTAAACTTGTATCTAGTTGAATAAATGCGTGGTATTAAGTTTGAATCGGGACATAATCTAAACGTTTTACATGAGTCTGTTTTTAAGCCTTCATAAGTTTGCATTTAAGACTTTATTATTGCCTCACAAATAATGGTCTACATTTTGAGCAACTCCATTGAATTATTTTTATGCAATGACAATCAGCTATGTATTATTCTTCAATGGTTAAGTTAACCAATGCTTTACGAACCCATCAACCGATTTTACTTTTGCTTGCACCAAATCACTCGGCATTCGTAAAACTTTCCAAGGAAGGGCCACCAGCCACGCATATTGTCCCATTCCGAAAAATTCAGTTTTCACATGTTACACATTTCCAAAACTTGCAAGTGCCAATTTCTACCGTTAAATATTCATGCACAATAGTAATGTTGTGAATGTTTCCAAGAGAATTCCATCTTGTTGACGATAATAATGAATTATGAAAAAAATACTAAAAAACACATTTTTGAGCTTAGCGACTGATTGGGTGGGCCGATTTCAATTTCGTTATCGCCAAAATTCATCACCTTTAATGGGCATTCATTCAAGATATCACAAGGTATGGGTTGCCATTTAAAATTTATAAGTTGGTGTCAACAGGGGTCAAGGGGTGGGTTACTTCTATTTGCGAATGTTTTACAAATGGTTCCCCCTATGGTTGATAAACATTCCCCCAAACACGACTTCTCTATCTCATGCCGTTTTTAAAAACACACCCTGTATACTGGCTGTGCAAATACTACGTAACGCCCCAGGGGGTGGGTGAGTCCTCGTGAAAGTGTTACGAACTGTTACAGGGGGTTAATGGATTTTCTCCATGCGTTACGCAACATTTTTCAAGGATCAGGATATCTTGAAAATTCTACCACAGTGTTCCAGCTATAGACAACAGCATTAGCTGATGTACAAAATTAACTATTCTGACCTCCTGTAGATCAGTTTCCAATGGATTCGTGATGTCTAAACCAAAAGCATTGTCATCAGTAACACAATGCAGAATCAATAACAAATGGCACACTAGGTCCCGCATAACCGATAAGTTACATCAAATCCATGGGTGAAAATAAATTTTTTGTAAAATGTGTTACGTACCACTAGGGGTGGGTAGTCTGCAAAGTGTTACAGGGGGTGGGTGGGCCTCTAAAAAGGGCAAAAATTGCGTTACGTAATATATGCATGGCCCCATACAGTATTCTAGTTAGGCAAACTAACCTTAATTGGCATGCTCCAAAACTCATGGAAATTGCACATATTGACGATACACTCTGTATCGGTGCTCATGAAATTGACAATTTCCCCCGTGTTAAATTTGGTCATGATGGCGCTTCGCAGGTGGAGTGTCTTGCGGTAAATGGTGGATACAACTGCGGCCCTTACTTTCAACATGACGTTGTTGAGGAAGTAGGAATAGTGCGCACTGCATAACGCCGACAAAAAGCTGGTGCCGAAGAGCCCCAGCACGTAATAGTATCCCTCGACAAGATTGGTGGAATTGCTCTCAATGTAGGTTACCAGCAGATTTAAAAGCAAAGGGCCTGTAAAGGTGGCGCCATCTGCCAACAGTTTTAAGGTGGCCAGCAAGAAATACTCGACGCCGAAGCTGCTGACCAGTGCACGCAGGATGGACACCGATTTTGGTGGCACGGCTTCCCCAACCGTGCCGCCCCGGAGGTGCCTTTCCTCAGCAGCAACAGCCCGGCGTAACTGCAGGTCTCGGAACACGATCCAAAATTTTGTGTCTATGTACGATGTTTGGAGCTGACCAGGGAGCTCGAAAAGGTCGTCCGTGGAGTTGAGCAGTTTGCTCGAGCCCTTTCGGAGCAGTGGATTGACCCACGAGAGAGCGAGGCAGGAAAGGAAATTGGCATGGTTTTCAGCAACTCCCAACATGACCGGAGATGAGCGACCAATCATTGCCCCGTAGCCTTCGCTGAAACTGTCTGCAACCAGAGGCTGTCGTACACTTTCTGCAACATTGACTAGACGTTTGGGCACCGCCTCACGAGCCTTCCCTTTTGGAATGAGGGTGCAGAAATACAGCACTTGCAGCACAGCGTGAGCATAAACCACATTCCGTTCCAGATCTGAATGCTTCGGGTCCTTCTGCTCCTGGGCATAGGTAATGACACACGTTCTGACAGCAAAGCCTGTGACCACCAAGGTGAGCAACCACCCCAGAAGGGCTAGTCTCGGACCTCGGGAATGTATCGTGATTCGCTTTCTCAGCACGAACAAAAAGAAAATGTGCATGAGCCAGCCAAATGCTTGCACTGCCGCAGCAATGTACTCCATGGCAGGCAGGGGCCCTTGGCGGAAGAACTTGTCAAGGACCCTCACCAGCGGGCAAACGAGAAGACATAGCACGACGAGCTTCCTCAGCGTCAGCAGGTGAAGGTGCATACGATGGCGGGACACATAAAGGGCCCGATTTCCCAGATAGTAAGCTGAAAATGCCGCAATGAGGGCATATGCGGGCGAATCCACCACCATTTGCCGAAAGCAAAGTCCGATGTCATCGTTCTGCCAGATTGTCAACTGCTTCTCTCCACAAAGAAACGTCCAATTTTGTACTGTGCCCATATCGACCTTTTCCCCGATCATTGCGCTTTTACGCAAGCATCTTACATATCTTCACACGCTCATGAGATATCTGCAAAAGAGAAAAGTAGATAAATACAAAGAAAACTGGAAGAAAACTCAAAAAATGGCGAATACGTCAGAGTAATGTGAGACTTCATTAATAAGCAGGCAGCTTGAATGTCCTGGATGTTTGCAAATGAAAGAAAATTCTTTAAATTAGGGTTGTTTGTTACCAGCCTCTGCATAAAGTTTTCAACCCAGCTTCAAATCCTTATCCGTTTGATGTCATAAGTAAACAATGCACACGTTAGTTAAACATGTGTCATCAGCCGGCGGCTTACAATATTCTCACGTAGTATCCTACAACTTCAATAAATGCAAGCTGTCCCAATGCGCGTTTGGCTTAATCAACAAGATAACACGAAACCTAGCTAAACAATCCTATTTGCCGTGCAGCTGCTGTACCCTGCCAATCATCTTCTCTATTTCGACACAATTTCTGCATTTGTTAGTGACCTCAAAATGCATGCAGGCACAGCTTTACTGACCGAACTAGTTTTAAGTGATTTCAGACGTCCAGTACGGCACAGTAACACCCTTCCAGGCCTTGTGCAAACAATGGCACACCACAGCTACAATGTAATTTAGAGGAAAAGCTGACTATCACTTTTAACTCACTTTGTAGGCCAAGTAGCCTATTGCATAGACTAGGACATCTTCATTGGAAAGCAGGCACACCATCCTGCAATATATCCTGATATAATAAATTAAAATGATCCAACTTAGTAGAATTATAAACATTGTATTCCTACAGTAGGCCTGCATATTACTTTTACACCAGCTGGAATCAATGTTCGTGACCTTGATCGATGGGCAATGCAAAATTTTCCTGGGCTAACGTTTGTTTGAATTTTAATTTTTGCAATACATGTATAACTTGTCTGATTGTCAAAAATGCAGCTAAACTGCCATAAAAGTACAGGAACCTGAAGTAATTTCAGGGTTTAGTGAATCATAAAATCGCAGTTATTTATTTACTGCAGTTTTGCGTTCACAGTAAAATAAATTTACTTTTTATTCTCCAGCATTGATATTTTTACTGCAAGTTAGTACATCCTTTAGGAACTCAAAGCAATTTTTCAACATAATCTTCAAAAATTTTAATGGCTGTACAACACCGTGAGGATTCCGTGGAACAAGACTGTGTTTGTCCTCACGAAAAACTCTGGACAGGTTGTGTGTGGGGCCCTGTGGCAACTGTCCACCAGGTTTTGCGATTCATTGATTGGTGTGTCTGTCAGTGTCGTGAAACAACAACAAATATTGACGTACGTTGCATGACATGACATGATGCAGCTGCGAATGAAGTTTTCACAGGGTTGCAATGTACGAATTGGAATTCATGGTGGGACGTTTTTACATAATGTCCACAAATAGCCTTCTCAATGCCGAAAAATATTTACCATAGCTGCTATTCAATGCATCAGAAAGTAGTTTCAATGGATGAAAATCATGCCTAAAAATATAGTTTTGTGTTCCTAAAGGATGTAATGACATACAGTGAAAAAATCAATGCTGTGGAGTACAAAGCGACCTTACAAATAAAATTTGGACTTTTACAGATACTTTTTGAAGGCTAGCACCATCATAAGTATCATCAGCATTAAGGTTTACATTATCCTACATCATTAAAACGTTTACATTATCCTGTATGATTCAATATAGTTTACATTATCCCATATCATTCAGTAGTTTACATTATCCTATATCATTCAAAAATTTACATTATCATACACGACTCATGCCAACAATATTTCTGGCTGATTTCTCAATATACGCATTGCTACATGGTATTGGAATTTCAGTTTATGGCACTATGTCAACTAGAACTGAAAGAAATAACTAACGAGAATCCATACAAACACTAACGAGCTATCCACAAGGCGATTTGTTGCGTGGTAAATTTTCACTCCAAGAGCAATCAATCGAGCTCGATCAATGCGCACTACAAGTACATGTAGGCCTACGTAAACATTAACCTCGATGCATGCGGTAAAACGTACATACTGTTAAAAAAAATAAACAATGGAAGCGTTGAGCAAATATCTTCGCATTTTGTGCAACAGCTAGGCTACTTTCACTCATGCAGTCGCATTGCAAGGTGTATAAAGGAGGCGATTTGGAATAAAATAAGACACGTACGATATTAGGCCTACTTACCAAGGACGGAATTTGCGCCTCAAACGCCATAAATTCCTTCGGCCGTGCGCGTCGACATCACACAAGTAAACCAATGTTCTTTCTCCATAATTAATGCCCAAAAACGGGGTATTTTTCAGTAATTTTCTGCGAAATTGAGGCATAAACAAGCACACGTGCCAACGACCGAAGGAGGGTTTCGAATGAGTAAAATGAGGGGGTGTGCGCAACCTCTCCTCAATGAGGGGAATGCAATGACGTAGGTGGTGACGTCACATCGAATTCAAAGTTTTTGGCGCAAATATGATCTTAGCGTTTTATTCGCGGAAAACGCACTACGAAAAGGAAATTCCGAAAACTTACCATTATCCGTTTCGTATGGAGTTTTCGTTTCGTATGTTAACGGGAAGTTCCCCTCCCACCCCTGCCATGTTAAAAAATTGAAAAAATTGTATACATAAAATCTCTGCGAATAATGAATAAATCGTCATGATAACAATTTTGCTTGATAGTCTGGTTGCGTTTTTTCCGTATGTCCCTATGCACGATGACCAGATACTTGACATCTGAAGAAATACCTACATGTACTTCCATATAACCATGGGAATATAATTCTGATTGTAGTGATGTTGTGACAAAAGTAGTAAATATTATACTCTGTGAGCCAATAGACTCTATCCTGATTCATTTCTCTAATGTTTTAAAACTTAGTTTCTGCCTAGTTCTGCCTAGAACTACCTTTTTGCAAGCAGTTTGTTTTTCGATTTGTCAACATCTGACTCTACCAGATGCTGACATCTGCACATGTACATCTGACCAACGCAGTGCCGTACGCAGGATTTTATTTCGAGGGGTGCTGAACCACATATCCTATGATAAAATTGCGGAATTTTTTTTGTGTAGAGAAAATTGAAAATTACTACCAAAAAGTGAAAATTTTGAGAGGGGCTGCAGCACCCTCAGCCCCCCTCCCCCTTGGGTACGGCACTGGACCAACGTGTTGCTGATCAAGCTATGGCTTCAGGAAATATAAATGGTATGTTAGTATATGTCTTAAAATTACTGCTAATCACAATTGGTCAACGGTATGCAAACGTTACTCCCCTAAACTGGTATAGATAAAATAATACATCATATGAAGTATGTCAAATTATAGGGAAACAGTTGTTTCAACTTTCTTGGCAGATATACTTTCATTAGAGAATTACTTGGATTTTAATATGTTACGTAGAAGAAGAAAATTGTATTGAACCTAAACAGTATTACTGAGGAGAAATGCAAGTCAATGTTTCGTTTCTCTCGAAACGATATTTCTGTTCTTATGACCTTGCTGAAAATACCACTAATCTGTAAGACTATGGAGAAACATTCGTTAACAGGTGCCTGACAAATTATCACATGTATAATACATTGTAATCATGTGTTATAACATTTTATGGTTCACAAATCAGTACAGGGGACATAAACACAATCAGTACAGTGGACATAACCGCTGGAACGTCATCAAATACCTAGCTGCCACGCTACCGAATGGAATCATATGCCGTTTAGATGGGCCATTCAGCGGCAGACGTCATGACGCACAAATGTTGCAAGCCAGCCGGCTTCTCCATGATATCAACCGAACCTGGGTGAGAGATGATGGAAGCCATTATCGTCTATTTGGGGATAAAGGATACAGTAATTCCAAATTTCTTGTTGCTCCTTTCAAAAGGAACATTACTGATCACCAGGAATTATTCAATGCAAAACTTGGGA
Source organism: Kryphioiulus occultus (assembly GCA_034687865.1). Taxonomy (NCBI): domain Eukaryota; kingdom Metazoa; phylum Arthropoda; class Diplopoda; order Julida; family Julidae; genus Kryphioiulus; species Kryphioiulus occultus. The sequence continues at coordinate 14,203 of JAQGAF010002896.1, forward strand.
GACTGCGAATCAAAGTGGAGTATGGTTTTGGTAAAGTTGTAGTACTTTTCCCTTCGTCGACTATCATAAACAAAATAAAACCCTTTTACGGAAACCAAACCGCTACGACACTTAATTGTCCAATTAAATCAATTAATTAAAGCAAATGTGTTGTTTATTCATGAATGATGCACACAAAGAAATACAAAGAAATACTTAATTTCTTAGCTGTCTAATCAGCTCTAATGACTGGATTAACAGTTGCTGTTGCACTACTTGTTCAGCCGACCGATCAACGTCTCTTTTCATCTCCCATTGATGACGTTCTTTATCGAATTCCATTCGTGTTTCCTCAAGCTTCAACCTCCGCTCCTCCATGGCCATGGTGCGTTCCCTAAACTTCAAATCTGCTTCCAGTTGCTTTTCCCGCATTTTTAACTCGGCTCTCTTCATTTCCTCATCAAACACAGCCCGTTTGGCAATAAGTTCGGCAGTTATGTCATCGGATCCGCAGCGCTTGACACGTCTCAAATTACGCGAAGGCGGTCGATCTGAAAGTACAATTACCTTGAGCACACATATATATATATATATAAAGTCACAAATTATTCGAGCTGTTATGTTATCATGCAGCCTACCTCCATCCGAACTTAGATCTGCAGTGGCATTTAGAACATTACTAGCAGCCTCATTTCGCTCATTCTCTGCTATAGCCACATCCGTTCGACTCATCCCACTCTGATGTTGAGCTTTCGAATCATGCATTAGGTCGCTTACACTTTCACAGAGACTTTCACGCTCATCCCATTGCATCTCTGTTCCTGTTCTGTTCACGAAAGGGGTTAACAATGCTAATGCGTGTAAATAGACGGACAGTGGAAATTACTCACTTGTTCAGATCTGCTAATTCGTCTTCACGAAACTTTTGAATAAGGAACTTGCATCTTTCGGTGACCTGCCTATATGTTGGTTTGAAGCCTTCTGATTCCCGCAAGTCTTTCAAAACCATTGACCATGCGTCTGGTCCACTTTCAAAAGGATTATGTTGCAGTACTGCTTTCAGCATTTGGATATCAGTCTGGACATTAAAACGGGCTCTGGTTACTGCTGCGGTTCTTGTAGGCTTTTCACGGTTTGAGTTACGTCGTCCACATGCAGAAACCATAGGCTAAAATATTAAGCAAATGATTATAGCACAACTCATATCCCACAAGTGTTCAAAACGTTCCCTAAAATGGGGGTTCAATTTTTAATCGTATGTTGCTTTGATGACAAATGGGCAAAATCCATTTCCCAACATAAATAATTCTTGGCTAGTCATACCACTTAACCTTCTGAAAACTGAAGAGATATAGGTCCACAGTTCATCAAATAATTACACATTCCTTGCCAAATTAAGTAAAGGATAATAATTTAAATACTGAAATGCATGCCCTGACCATGACCATATTTCAAATAATTTAGACATAATCATGGTGACTTAATTGATGTACATTAGCTCTTTTGATTAATACTAAATTCTGCTCACAATAATCACAATTACCTCTATCATCGTGTCAATGGTAGATTCCTGGGTCGATTCCTGCAGCTCCAGCGGATTTATAAGCACATAACCATTTCCAGCAGTGAACTTACGGTACTCCATAGTTTTTTAAGAAACCATAAACCAGCTAAAAACATCAAAACAGAGGAACATAACGAGCTCGCTGTTTGTCGTTCCTTTCTGTGTTTTCGGCGAAAACTCTCTTCGGGCTACCAATAAATCGGTTTTATTCGAAGGCTACGAAGTACGAATTCCCAAACGAAAACTCTGTGATGCCAGACCAGCTAGGGACTAACTTCACTTTATTCCTAATAAGCATTAGTGCATCCACTCAAGAGGAGGTCACCCTGATTCATTTCTCTTTCGTATGGAAAAAACGCAAACACACAAACGAAAACGCCATACGAAACAAATAATGGTAAGTTTTCGGAATTTCTTTTTCGTGGTGCGTTTTCGGCGAATAAAACGCTAAGTCCCTAGTAGACCGAAATGAGTTTTCGCCGAAAACACATAAAATGGCGGCTATGACGTAACGTAAACAAGTTTTCCGCGAATAAAACGCTAAAAATAACCTTGAAAGTTGTTTTCATTTTGTTTGACTTCCAACTGCTAATGAGATACTGCAGTTCTCAATCCGATTTTTCTGTGTTCGATATAATAGGGAATATTTTGTAAAAATTTTTTTTATTAAACTACTGTACGTGTTTCTCAAAATGGGGGCACCAAATATTTCAGAATTTAAAAAAAAAACAATATTCTTGAATGAATTATTGTTGTAGAAAGCAACGTAAGTAAATTTTAAAATGTTTAAATCTATGCAAAATAGGAGCCACTAGGGGGCTATACAGATATTACCAAAGACTGTTGGTATTATAATTTCGATTAAACTTCATAATTTGTGGTTAATTTTTTTGTAAAATGTTTGCCTGCGTCGTTTTCGTCATTGTTAATAATTCTGAAAACGTTTTTGAAAAGTTCATAAAATAAAAATACACATACATGTACACTAGAAATCCATCATTTCTGTTATTTTTTCGAAAATGTCTCCTTATGGAATTGTGGGCTAAAATCTGTCATTATTCATCTACATCTTCAAGTCGTCATTAAAAACAAAAAAAAAACAATTGGGAGCCTTCAATTCCTTATTTCAGATTTTGGAAGCCTGACATGAAAACTTTTAAGAAGCTCTGTTGTAAAACTATGCATTTCTTTGAATACATTTTTCTTCCCCAAAATTAGAGGATTATTATAGTTTACCCTTTATTTAAAAAAGTGTAATCAAATTTTACAACAAAATTTTATATTTTTTTGCCAGAGCTGAATCGCCAGCCAAAATTAGGATGAAGAAGAAATTTACAGAATTAATATTTCCTCAGCATGTGAAGGTGTGGATGTCTAATTTACTTGTTTAATACACTGTACTTTGAATCGTTCCAATGGACGATTTTGCAGAAAATTTAGAAACTTTAATTTTTTAATAACAGTATGCATTATTTGGCTTGGATGGATATAAATTTATCAAACACATGTTTTCATCGGGTTATTCTTCAGATGTTTTATCACTGCAGCTAATTGCTTGATGACCTACGAGATGCCAAAATATTCAAGGTTCATGGCAGAAACTGCATCAATACTACCACATCTGGGTAATCATTTCCTCTTGAATAATTCGTTTCAATGTATAAGATAGACTAAAAGCTTACGAATTTACTGCTGGAAGCAATCATGACACAACCAAAAATTACTGAAAGTCATTTTTACTTTTCCTCATCCATTTCACTGTCACTGCTCGATGAGCAGTCAGTGGATTCATCACGAGTTACACTGGGTCGATTTGTATTTACATATAAGTCATCATCGTTGTCACTTTCACTGGTATTATCATCGCTGGATTCCGATTGTGAGCCCTGATTAGATTCTCGCGTTTCCAAGGAATGTGCAGAACTGGACCTATCATCAAATTGTTTTGGCCTGAAAATAAGAATTTACGATTAATATGCAAGTAATTTCTGGCCCAGCTAGGCCTACACTTTTATATTATCGCATATTCCAATTACAGCATTAATGAAATCAACAAAATTAAATTGTCCATGACACAACTTTGAACTGTCAGATAAGCAATAATTAAACATTTGCTTTCTCAAAATTTTATAGCACATGTGTGCAAAAGGTCTGAAATACTGTTAAGTTGCTACTAGTTTTAAACCATTGGACGATTAACGGAGTTATAAATAAAAATAGTAATCAACATAATTGGAAAAATTCATAGAATCAAGAAAATAATGACAACTCCCAAAAACACAAATCAATAGACATCGAGCCAACGAAACAACAGATTTAAAAACTAATAACCACAATACTAAATCGCATGTTTCATTTTGGATTTTAACAATACTTAGTTTTTTATACATAAACGGGAAAATTAAAAATACGAAATACGATTAGCAGGTGTTATAAAGTTGAAAATCAGGTATGAAAGCACACACTTATTAAGTACTCATCTATCTAAAAATGTTCGTAATTGTCTCACTAATTTGTAGATACTCCCAAATTTAAAAAGTATATGCTGGGAAATAAGTATGCAGATGAACTGAATACTTGCCATAAACCATCTTGCTTCAGATGCTTTATATGGTGTTTTAATAGAATATTTACAATTTCTGCCTTTACTTTATCACCTTCATCAATTGGTTCAATAATTACAAAATCTCCTATAAGTAAATAATATAATAAATATCAAGATTTCAACCAATGGATTATAATGATACATAAACCGCGCAGCAAGTGAAACACTTACCCCTTTTAATATAGACACGTTTTCGGAATTTATTGGGCATGCTCACTAAAAATGAATCCCCACATGCAGTTTTCACTTCATGGAGATTATTCCCTCGACCAGCGATTACCTGAAAGTAATGAAGAATGTGTGTGCATTATTAATAAAGGAAACTACATGTATGAGGAATTCACTGTCCCGCTTCAGTAGTTACACAACTCAAAAAGTCATCTGAAATCATTGACAAACTTGCTTCTCCATAGAATTAGTTTCTTTGAGTTGCGTTATACTACTGAAGCGTGGATGGCCCTTTTAGAATTCAGTATATCGGCTGCTGGGGTAAAACAGCGCAAGGGCCGAAAAGCCACCACGTGGTGGTTGTAAAACTAAACATGGACAATGATATACAAACAACACTAAACACAATCCTTCATAACGTGGCGCCCTTCTAATTGTTGTTATACTATCTGCCTAAATATCGTATTTTCGACTAGTTATCTTGTCTGGAGCACCCAGATCACACTTATTACCTTAACAATTTGTTGGTTTTCATTTGGCGTGACTTCTTCTAACACCTCTCTGACAACGTGTTTACGTTTAGTGGCTTGTGACATATCTAGAATACAAAGAATAACACGTTGGTTGCCTCGCGTGGTACGTAGGTCCTTCCCCTTGCAAACGGTAACGTTTTGGTATAGTTCACCTTTAAATTCTTGTGAATAAGCAGCCTAGAATTCAAATCAATCTGGAAAATACGACGAACTTCTCCCGATTCACACTTAGCAAGTGCCATCAACCATTACATAACATTCTGCAAAGCTGTCTGCACTCGTTTGTTGGACTATGGACTCTATGGACGACTGTAGTCTGCCCTCTATGGGCGCAATAACGAAACATAAAATTCAAAATTCACGCGGGAAATACAAATAATTCTGTTCTAATAACTAAACTTACGATACATTTCGGTATTTCATTATTTAGCAGTTAAATGCGTGGACAACCCATCTAAAATCATTATTAATGCTCTAATTTTTGGGGAAAATGTGTCTTCAAAACAATTCGCCTTCAGCTTCCCTTTAATTAATAATATTAGCGTACATTTTTTTTACATAAATGTGCTGACGTTTATAATCTATCATTTGCTTTACAATTTTCCAAAAAAAATTCTATCGTTATTTGATATTTCCTAAAAGTTCAAAAGAAAGGCCCATTAATCCGGTATGTAGGCCTACATGTATGTCTACCTAGTTTTTCAAAAAGAAAAGATGTGCCTTTCCTATTTTGAAAATTTTTGAAATATTGAAAATAATTTTGAAAAGAATTTTGAAAATACGTCACTTTAACCATTATTTCTTTAAGATGAAGACGGATAGCCCGGGGCAGAAGAAAGTTAGATTCTCACAGCAAAAAATTTTCCTTTATACTATGTTTTTTAAAACACGCAAAAGAATGAAAAATTATC
>JAQGAF010002897.1:0-19958 GCA_034687865.1 Kryphioiulus occultus
ATTCGCAGAGATGTTATGTATACAATTTTTTCAATTTTTTAACATGGCAGGGGTGGGAGGGGAACTTCCCGTTAAGCTTAAGTCTTTTCCAAATTCTAACTTTCCTGTAATTGGGTGTGGGTGTACTACATGGGAAACGACACGAGTTTTCACTGAAACTAATGCGTATCTACAAATTACTGTTTCAACTGCTCTTTTTAATGCAGTTTTTGAACCCGTGCAGTCAGCATTTGCAGCAGAAGATCGCGTGCAATGGATGGGTGGTTCAACAGCAATAAATTGCTAACGGCTCCGGATGGCAGCCAAAGATTTTCAGCCTTTTTCAAACGGCAACTTGGGATATCCCCTTCCCAACTTCTCCTTCCCCTCTCCAGCATTATGTGGTGTGGGATGTCTTCGATGCCAAGTTTATTGGATCATTAAGTCCTTAATCATAAAACGTGCATGAGCGCCTTTCAAACTATTATTTTACCTTTAATTTTTCTGGGAAGGAGTTTTCATTAGAACATCTGGCAAACGTTCCATTAATCATTCTCGTGCAGCATCCCGCATACGGGGCTTGATGGACGTTTTCGGGCATGACGATGGATTAGGTGACATATGGAACGTGTGGCGAGGAGGCACATAGTTCTATGGCATCCGCAAAATTAATTAAGCGTGAGCTAGCTTGGGTATGGACGCCGCTACCCCACGGCTGTTGCGCTCACCCTGACTTTCCCAGTCATGGTTGGCCCCCTGGATCCCACCCCAAACTAGATTGGGCTTATTGGATGGGCAAGTTGAAACTTGATCGAAAAAACGTAGCACAAATGAGTTGACACAAGAACGTAATTTGTAACCTGCTGAGTAGCCAAGCTGTGAAACATTTGTTTTATAATAAATGAATACTTTATAATTTAAAGTGGAATTACGAGATGACTGATTTCATATAGCAGGAAGTTTTGATGTAAATTTCTGAAATTTAAAAAACAATGTGTGCCGTTGTTTTTTCGATATGAAATTGTAACAAAGGCTTTGGGAATCTTTGACCTACTCTCATTTTATGAGGATGGAGAACTCCTCACATTGATTGGATTAACTGTAAGTAATTAATGAAAGAGACGTTGGAAGATTTGAGTTCTATTTGGCGGAAGTGAAGATTGTGTTTCTTTAATATGTTGCTGGTCTTTCATCAATCTTTCATTTCGGTCAGGTTCCACGACGACGGCTTAGTCTTGTTATTTATTTTATAATTGATTATTGGAGCATCGTATACAAAAATTGAAATATGCAAAATGTTAAGCAACTTATTCCCTGTAATGATCACTACTTGCTGTTGACGTCTTTGATGGCGTTATAATGTTTTGCGAAAAATCCATCAGAAAAATTTTCACGCGTGTAAGGAAACAAGTTCATGTCTGTCCAAAACATTTTTCAACATTACAAAAGAAATTAAAAAAACTCGTGCTGATTGCACATCCTTTTGCGAATCCCTGCTATCAAATCTGTATCAGTCTGTATAAAACAAAAATGCAAACATCGTCGAACTTTATGCAACAAACCTTTGTTTTGGACAGACATGAACACGCCGTTCACTGGCAACGTTTTCTGATGAATTTCACGTAGCTCACGAAAATCGTGTACTAGTGTTGTTCTATTGGTGTGAATTTTTTCTATTTATAAGCTTGTGTAATAAGCAGTTAAGCTTATTGCACATTGGCACGTGCCATATTTTTGCATTGTCGGTGGTCAGGTATTTTTATTTAATAAACAGGAAATGTCAGTGAAGTTGGCAGTTTAATTTCTGGGTGAATCCTTTTATTACAAAAACGACGACATTTGGTCGACCCACTTCACCCAACCGTGGCGGAGCACCCTTTACGAGCCTAGCATGCACTTTGAATTAATTTTTTTTCGTAAGAAAAGTTTTGCCCTCCGGGCCCGAAGGAGGGCGCGAGGGTAGCCACGCGTGACGCCATTTTCTCGGCACGTGACTTGGCGCGTGCGGGTCGTTTCCGCTTTGCTGCTCTTGCGCACCCTGGCCTTCCGTTCCGCGTCTTAATCGCCCAAGATGACCAATTATCGCTAGGAATCATGCTCAAGAAGCCCGATAACTGCACGTAATTTTCGCGGCCCACTGACCGGGCACGTCGGTCAGTGAAGATCTTCACCCCACGCTTACTCACCCCCGCTATGGCGCATCTTTCTGATTGCGCCATCGCTTTCTGTGTTGAATTTGTGCGGTAATTACGACGGATCCATCGTTCGATATTGGGATCCGACTCTTCCCGCCTCTTCCGTGTTGCCAAGACTGGTGGTTTTTCCGTTTTTTTGGTCACATGGTCGGGTTGTGCGAGTTTCGTCAACTTCGTGTTTTGGTCCTTGAAGCTAGATTGTAGTGTGGGGTGCCCAGGAATGGCAGAAGTGGTGCTGGAGATGGTCTGGCAGAAAATAACTGCGAAAATATGTTCCGTTTGGGGTGTTGCAAAACTATTGGGATGTTGGAAATGTTTGAGCACTATACTGGGTGTTACAAAAATATCGGGATGTTGAAAATATTTCAGCACTATGCTGGTTGTTACAACAATATTGGGATGTTGGAAATGTCTGAGCACTGTACTGGGTGTTACGAAATATTGGGATGTTGGAAATGTTTGAGCACTGTACTGGACGTTACAAAAATATTGGGATGTTGGAAATGTTTGAACACTGCATTGGGTGTTACAGAAATATTGGGATGTTGGAAATGTTTGAGCACTAAACTGGGTGTTTCAGAAGTCATGGCCACAAATAAAATGGGTGTTAGAACCAGTTGGGTAGAAGTCTTGAAAACAAGTCCTAAAATAATCCATTTGCATGATACAGGTGCCTTTACCCCTAAATTACACATGCATTAACACATGCGTTGGCTAACAACCAATGGTTAGGCTTTTATCAAAATAAAAATAGTGAAGTACTCGTTATAAAAAACATACCCCTTATAAGCTATAGGTCTGAAGTTGAATAGGCCTATGCTCCATTTCCGAGATACAGCTACTTGTTCCTAGGAACCCCATGTACATGAATGAGCCGTCAATCCCATTTACTCTTAAACGGATTATTTTTGGACAAGGGGCAGTTTTGTTTGGTTTCATGAATACCATAACATTTTTCTTTTGGATAAACGCCTGACAACTGACAGTTAGCCAATCTTGTGTTATTACAGTTGTGATTTAGGGGAAAGGGACTACATGTATATGTCTCGGAAACGGGCCATTTTCGGACCTAGATTATTAGATACATTTGTGTTTTTGTTTTTATGAGCACTGTCACCAATTTCAATTGTGAACATGACTTCTGAAACACCTTGGGGAACTCGTGAATCACCCTGTATTCAAAATGCATGCACATTTGCGTTGTTTTCCGTTTATTTAAAAATATAGACATAAAATGGTATTAAAATAGTTCCATGTTTATTTATTAAAGCAAAATAAGCGCATTTTGTTCAAACAAGATTTCGGCTTTCGGGAGAACGCGTTTTTCTCCTTGGGGAAAATACCATCGTAAATAAACAATGAAACCCAAATATGAACCCCAGCAAATATATTCAGTTAATAAAACAGATGGGTAGTTCGAGTTTTTCCTTTGCAGACATGCGATTTATGATGATATCAAGAAGTTTTTTTTTATAGTGTACAATAAACAGTTTAGGCCTATCATACCATAACAGAAATGAAGCTGGAATTTTTCACACTTGTACATGACACTTGGAGTCTTGAACCGAATCCAAACAACGTTTACTTTATGCCTTTATAAACTAGGGACATGCAATCAAAATTAATCTCGGACATCCAGGAAATTCGAGTAAATTTTGACTCGCCATTTTGAAAAATAATTTGTTTGTGGTTTGGGATTTGAAAACACGTATGCTTTTCCAAAATGCTAAAAACGTGTTTTCTATTACAGACATGTTAAAATATTCCAAATTTGTCGTTGAATTGCACCTTAGTTTTAAGGTCATTGATGAGCATCACAACGTACATTTATGTTTCAACAAGGTTGTTCTGTAAGTACATTTACTGCAAAAATCAAGATGATGCACGTTACAATGAACATCCAAGAAAAACTTGGGCCTTGCAATCGATATCTCGTTTCTTTACCTCGAGTACGTTTCCATCCCTCTGTAAAAGTTGTAAAAATTGAAATGCTCTAGACCTGCATGTTTCCTGCTTTTTTATTGTTGTCTTTGTACTCGAATTCGGAAGGAAAGTGCCATTGGGCCAAATGCATAAGGGGAAACTCCCTACTTAAGTACACTGCGTGTCATGCATTAGGGGCTGGAAGACTGCATGGCGCAACAATTTCCGGAAAATGGGCATGCCAATGGTTGATATTTCCGGAAGTTGTCATACTAATTATTCGCCATTACTTTATTTCCTTATACTCTGCCTGAATGCTCGGTTATTAGGCTGGAAAGCCGTTTGTTACCGAATAAACTTGCTGAATGGCTTCCTGGGAGCACAATCGAATTCCTAAGAAAACAAATATGCTGAGTGGTAGTGCATGCTGAAACGGAAGCGGAAGGTTCCGTAAAAATCGATGGGAAAATCCATATGCATATATTAGTTTCGTGTTTGCTGAATTCTGATCGAAACGAATTCGCAGTACTAGGACTTCCCTGTCAAATATTTTGTCATAAATATAAATCTCTTGTGATAATGATTCCTTGTAAGATATATTCAATAATAATATCATCATGGGTCTGCACTTGCCAAGCTTCGACAGTGAGTGACCGATTACAAAATGGCAGCGCCATCTACGGTGGAATTTGTAGTGATGCACACAAAATAACGTTGTCCATAAGAACTTGGCATGTGATTGATTATCTCATGCTCAAATTGTGAAAAAATGCGAATTGAAAAAACATGTGACGTTTGCTTTACTGTCTTAAGATCCAAAATAATTATTCGATATCACTTGGGTTTTGCTATTAATTTCAATGTTTATCTAAAAGCCTTCATCCTTCAACTTACCAATTAAGCATCGTTTTGAGACCATCGACATGTTCTCTTAAATGTGTCAAAATTGTTCACTGTACTACTGAATTTGCCCTGTTCCAACATCGTCACGAAGGTGGGCTTCCACTAATAGCTCTAAGGCTGGCAGTGATTGCCTGAGGTCAGGGCAGCTAAATAAATTACATTTTAGGTTAGTTTAGATAAGATTGTTAGGACAAACATAAAAACACAAGTTGACATGGAGAGAACATACGAAATGAAAGTGTAGGTCTACATGTGACGCTGGCAACGTTTATGTTTTGACATTAATTTCATTTTTAATTGATAACTTGCTTCAATCGAGTTAAACGTGTCAACAGTTTTGGCTGTACTACACAATCTGCCATGCTCCACATTTTGAGAATGCGGCTTCCCCTTATTGTTCATAGGCTGGCAGTGATTTCCAGCTAAATAAAGCATTTAAATTTTAGGTTAGTTTAGGATAAACACGAAAAACAACAAAAAAGGCGAAAAAACAACAACAAAAGAATAACTCAAAAACAAATGATAAATTGTCAGCTGGAACTGTTGTCATTCTTGTCTACTAGACTAGTAGGGTTGAAATATACATATTTTGCACGCATTTGGAGCAGGAAATGTTCTGTATAGTACTGTATATCGAACTTTTTTCCATAATGTTGATCGAAATTGCTATAGAGAATGAGTTTGTTAGAAAGCTCAGTTTGCATGGGCTTGCCGTCACAGGTGATGACCACGAAGAATTTTATTTCAAAATTGCAAATGGCCTCTGGCATCATTTTTTTTTATCAAATTTAGTTTTTTGTTCGAGCCTACTACAGGAATAGACTTATTTACGACTAGCCTATTTTGCCCGTCGGTTAACCGCGGCTATGGCGTTTCGATCCACTTTTGCATTTTATTGTGACGAGGGAGACGTGGGGGAACGAAGACGCATAAATTTCGGCTGAATTTGGATACAATCGAGGGTGTGGAAACTGGCTTAAAGCCGAACCCACTTTCTCCCAGTACTGCTTTCTTCCCAAGACATCAAACCTGAGCTCCAACAGTAAAATTCAAATTTGAAAGCATTACCCACGCGGCGTGTATTTCCGATATGGAAATTTGAGGTCCTTGCTAAAAACTGGCACGCTTGAGACTCAGATGTGTCCCAGGTACATGGGGGTCGGTCGTAAAGGACGTCGTAAATCGTCTGGGGGTCAACTGGTTGGTTGGTTTATTCTCTGGAGGGGCTGGGCTATGTCAATATTTGCCTTTTGCTCGAAATGCATGCATAATTTCAAGAATGATTTCGAAGTATGTATCCAGAGAATATGAGGTTTCAACATGCTTGCATCTGGTATTCAAATTATTTGAACGTTTGCTCCATATCAAGTTTTATCCATTGGTATAACAGTGTTCCCTAATGTCATTCACCATCATTTCAACATTGCTGGCAATGTAGTGTTTTGGTACACTGGTACCATTATATACCAGTATGGTGGTTCCTACCAATCCTGTGTGACCCTATAGGGTTTGTAGGGAAACAGTATGTGGTTATACTGCATGATGGTACCAGGTACCAAAACATCACATATTTCAGCATGGTGGAGAGTGACAATGTAGGGGTCCCATAGAACCTTGGAATCCTGGGAAAGTCAGGGGAATTTTGTCAATTTTTCAAAAAGTCAAAGGATTTCCTAACTTTTAATGTATCGATTATTGCGTACCTTGCATGGTTTTTAGGCGAAGTTGCCCTTTGCACAATGAAAGAAACTCAATATGGCAGATTGGTTCCTTCTATTTGAATTCATTGTGAAAATATCGAAATTTGCAAAATTACCTTGCAAATTACAGTACTTTGTTATTAAGTTTTTTTATTATACAAGTTCAGTAATTATCGTCGTAGTAAAAGGCAGGTTCTCTTTAGTTGCTAATGGCCAATGAGAAAACTAATTCAAAGGTCAGGGGAAAATACAAATTTTAGTCTGGGAAACCTGGGAAGGTCAGGGAATTTTGTTACTAAAGCTGTGGGAACACATAGTAGGTCTATTGATACAATTTCATTATTCTATTGTTGAAAATATTGAGTCACTGAGGGGTATAATGGTATGACGTCACTGAGATGTATAAAATTCAAAGAAAAACTGACTGTTGCTTAAGGACCATCTTTCGAATAACATTATGAGTAAGGTTGAGGGGAACGGGATTTTCCCATCTAAAATTAAGGCTTTACTCTTATTGACTTAAGCGCTTAAGATACTTGAGCTGCTTCCAAAGCCGCCCTGAATACACATCGTTGAATTAAACCTATTGACGATGATTGCATTAAGAAGTTGGGCCACAAAGGGAGATGAAACAAAACACTTAGTCAATTTGACATTGCTTTGGGTGGAGCGCTGTCATAACCATGATGGAAAAAATCGCAGTGCAAACAAAGGGGCTGCGCTCGATAATGCCAATGTATGGCTCCTTTAAGTGTATCAAATGCTTTTAGTCCACGTGATTGGACCACTGAGGCAGGTAGGGATAAAGGGCGCACTTAAGCCCCCAACTGACCTAGCTGGGAGCCCATGCATGGCAAGTTGAAACCGGAAGGGCCGGCTGGGCTTCAAACCCTTGCATTGCAGTTAATGCATCTGTCACCATTTTGAAAATGGCGGAAGAACATCTGGAGCAAGATGAAGATTTGGAAGGCGGGCATCTGTCCATGTCCAGCATGCAGTCTTCCATGGACGAGTGGCAGCAGACACATTGAGAGAATGAAATTTAGCAAACGACTGCATAAAGAAGCGGTTTTTTTCTGTCATCCTTCTAAGAAATCGGTTTTTTCGTGCTGTATTCTGTCTGTGAATCGCTGCCATTTTTTCGTCTGGCATATGCCTACTGATTTAAACATGGATTTTTAGTTTCCATGATCGTAGCCGTCTTTCATAAAACAAACTACACTTTATAATTGGTATAAATGCAACTTTTGTCTGGCATGGATATAGTTGTGTGAGAAAATTCATGCAAATTGTTTGCTGGTTTGATGGGATTTCTCTGCCCTCCACGAAATTGTTGAGAATGCAACATGTTTATGTCAATAATTTTTCTCTAGTTGTTCTGCAGAATTGTTGTCACAGTTTTTCTGCAAAATTCGTTTGTCAAAAGCTTTTATAACATTTCTGTAGCATCTGTGTTTGCTCACTTGTCGTTATTCTTTTCTGAGGTTCACGATTTTTTAGTTGGTTTGAAGGAAATTCCTTTGAAATATTAGACTATTTTGTGGGTTAATTCTCTTCCACTTACAAAATTGGTCTGAATGCCAATATGTTTGCCAGTAATTTTTCTAGCCTTTCTACAGAACTCGTTAATGGAATGCTTTTAGCATCTTTGAAGGATTTTGATTGTTGAGTATTCTTTTTCTGGGATGTTTGCAAGAATTTCCTGGAAATTGTTCGTTGGTGATCTGGGTTATACAAGCTTACACTTCACGAGCTAATATACGAAGTTGTAAGATAGATAGAACCGGCTTCGTTTAATCAACTACATACTTTCCAATCCCATTGCATCCACCACACAACTATACTTTGAAACTTTCTTTGACTCGATTAGCAGTTCATGTGTTCCATATTCATGTTAGAAAGTCTTTCATACTGCGTATCATCTTGACAGGTCTTGCGAAGCTACTGTCGCGGAAGATATTTCCAGCACACGTATACTAGACAACTTATCTGCAAACGCATTTAATGACATCACGACCCTGCATATTTTTCCAATAATTGCACCAAATTTATTCCAACTGGGTTTTAACTCATCTGCTCCTACATGTACATGTTTGCCTGGCTACCGTTGGTGGTCCCTCCTTATCTCCAAGACTTCGTCTGAAATTCAGCAACTTTAATTAAGCGGCGCTGGAACGCTGAAATAATCGCTACATTTGAATAACGAGGCAGTTGCCAAGTTTACTTTCTCCCAAAAAACCAGCTTCTGCATAATCAGGGTTTCCAATTTTCTGCACTATTGCTAATCCCCAATTCGGGGATCTCAGTGCGTCTCATTTCGCCAAAAGTCTTGATTGCGGCTTTTTATTTGCGGCTTTTGTTTGATTATATTAAGTTTTATTGGGAAGAGCTGTGTCGGGGAACCGATCCCCACTTAAATCACTGTCCAAACCTCGGATAAACAAAAAGATGTCGTTGCTTGTTGCGCTGTTCAGACCGACATGTTTTCGGAGATCGTAAATCAAGAAACTGTTTCAAAACGGAAAGAAAAATGGCGGCGATAACTCAGTCTTGAATTGATTTTATGGCGCAACGTCAGTGTGGGGAGGGGAAAAAGTCCGCAGGCCCGTGGGGTGGGCGACACAACCACGCTCTGTCAACATGCTGCGAACGTGTCAACTTCCGGTCTCTGGAGCTACTGGTATTTGAGCATTGTGCGCATTGTTCACTTCTACACCCTATTCATTTGTATTCTGTAGAAGCGAAATCACTCCTCCCCTATAGCATGCGCACCCTTCCCAACACTTCAAAAACCTCAGTACAAACTACACAAGTACATGCACACAGCAACACACTTGTTGGTCAAAAGTCCATTTGCAGCAGAATGCTTTACACTTTAATACGATCTCATGGGACGTGTCATGTTCATGCTGAATCTATGGGCTAGGTTTTGCTTTTTAATTAAAATGATGCGTCATTGACGATAAAAAACTGATAAAAATAATCAACTTTTTGTAGTTTTTATGAAATTTAAGGACCTGAATGAAGGGGAATTCTTAGTTTTGTGCTGGATAAATTGTCATTTTTTCCTACTTTTCATACAATGGTACACATTTTTAGTTTTCACACTGGCCGCATCCCTGCGCAATGCAACGTTCCTGACATGCATGTACACTTATCTACATGTATATCTGAAACAAACCAGTTTTACAAGTTGTTTCAGATATGCATGTAGATAAGAATATGCGTGTCAGGAACGTTACATTTCGCAGTTATGTGGCCAGTGCGAAAAATGTGAAAAATTGGGAAAAAATGACAATTTATCTAGCATAAAACTGAGGAATTACCCTCCATTCAGGTCCTTAAATTCATAAAAAACTACTAATATTTGATTATTTTTTATCAGTTTGTTTTTAAAACTGTATTTTGGGGACACCATAGCTCTTGTATTGACGGGTGTAAATGTGAACCAAATCAGATATTTGTATATGAAACAATGAGAAAAAACAGATAGTTGCATGTGAAAAAATGTGAAAAATATCAGCTGGCCACATGCCTGATTGCGTGGCATGCCGAGAAATCTTTGATTTAACGACATTAAGCTTACATTTGAAGTGACGTGACTTCGCTTATTTGAATTTGAAACGTTAAAATGGCTTTTAATAGGCTCAGCTTTACCTACTGTTTCGCAGTGTCTATGAACTGAACACAAACCAGTTTTACAAGTCGCTTGCGTGCTATCTGGCCATAAAGGTAGCTATTTAGATTGCTATCTTGTTTGATCGTGTAATGTTGCAAAACATGTTCGGAATGCTGAATCGTATTCGTGTTGGGTGTTTTGTTTCTTGGATGTGGATGATAAGTCCATGGTCATCAGGCTAAATGACGTCATAATCAGTGACCATCAATTTTTCGAACTTTAAATAAAAAAATAGATCAGAAGTGATGCATTTTAGCCCATTAAATTAATAATGAAAAATATGAAAAAAAGACGTTGGTGAATTGTTTGCAAAAGTGGATCACAAATAACGGAGTTTAACCCAGTTTGATGAAACCCAATGATGGCATCATCATTCGGACATAATAGATGTACTTAAGTCCCCAACCATAAGCACTGTAGTTAAGCTCACATTGCCATATAACTGTGTGCTTCTTCGTATTATTGCAATAGAGCTGATATCTTTGACTTATAAAAATGGCGACCAAGCAAATCGGGTGTTCGTATTCTCATAAAAATACTGACACATCTGGGACATCCCAACGAAATTTCTCTTTCAATTTTGGAGACATACTCCCTTGTCAAATTACGGTCGGCTTTGTTGCCTGCTTTGCCACTTGCGCACCACCTTGGGTCGTGGCAGTTGCTCGAAACCCATCATAGATGGCGCTGGACTTTCACAATGGGCAAACAGCTAGCATGCGGCACAGTGTAGGAATTCCTTTCTATTTTGATATTTGAAACTGCTGTTTGGAGCATCTGGGCACGTGGTGCTCCAGGATCCACATTATCATGATTATTGATAATGTTCTATTATCAAAATAAGGTCCTGGCAGTTGCTCAAAACGCATCATAGATGGCGCTGGACACAATTGGCAAACAGCTAGCATGCGGTACAGTGAAGAAACGTTTACTATTTTGGAGTTTAGACACTGCTGTTGGACATCTGGGCACGTGGTGCTCCAGGATCCACATTATCTTGAATATTGATGATGCCCTATTACCATCATCATCATCATCATCGTTAGGCTCGCAACGCCCATGTCTCGAATACGGTGCGGTGCCACTCCACCAGGGGCGCCGAGGGCCCTCCCACTCCTCCATCGGCCCATTATTGAAATTTGAAATTTGGGCAGCTGCACCGTCTGCACCATGGGGACAAGGACACAATGCAGCCATTCTGTGGGGCAAGGGCGAGCCGATTTCCATTCTCTCAAATGTTCAATTGTCCCCTCTGGCTGGCCGCTGCGCCCCCACCTGGCCAGGTCTGTTTCGGGGTCACATCAGAGGTGCCACGCGCGCTCCCAAAAGCGCCACCATCTGCCTGGCCCCAGGCAGTGAGGGGTAGCGAGGCAGGTGCAAACGAAAGGTAAGAGGTACATGTAGCCTGGCCACGCGACCCGCCAAAAGCTTTTACTCGCCATGGAAGCCTCAGAAGTTGTAATGGGTTATCGAGCTGGTGAAATTGCTGACGATAAACTGATGTCTTGAGGCCTTTCTGCAAGGACGTCCTCGGCATTTCAATGACTTGGCTGGGAAACATTTTACCGAAATGAAATAAAAAAGTAGTAATGTGTGGCCTTGACGTTTCCCCTTATGGAAATGTAACGTGTGAGTGACTACTCAAAAAAGTCCGTTGAACACGTTCATGCTCGTTGTACCAATTTACATGTATAGGAATTGCCATCATGTCTTTAAATCTGATCATGGACTTGAAATATACTGTATGTATTCCACATTCTCATGGTGTCTACTAATTTCTGAAAATGAAATTCCCTGAGTTTTCCAGGGTCATTCACATTTTTCCAGGTTCAACCCAAATTTACAGACAGAAATGTTTGTTAATATTAACAAAGGATGCTATTGGCCAAAGTTTTAGAAACAATGCGCTAACCATGGATTTTACACCCATTCCATACAAAAATGAGTGAGAATTTCGGAATTGTCGTCGTTTCTTGAAGTAAGATTAGACATTGAAATATTCCACTTGACAATGGTGTCAATACTAATTTCTGAAAACGAAATTCTATGAGTTTTCCAGGTTTAGCCCATATTTAAAACACAAATGTGTTTATTAATATTAATATGGCAGAAGTTTAGAAACCATGAAGTTAGACCACCATGAATTTTACGCACATTTCCATAAAAAATGAGTCAAAAATTGTCAGGGATTTTGAATTGTCATCATGTCTTGAAATCAGTTCCAGGACTTTAAAATAAATATTCAATATTCCCATGGTGTCTACTAATTTCTGAATACGAAATTCCATGAGTTTTCCAGTTTTTTTAAGGTCACATAGTAGGCCTACTGTATTCTCATCTTCCAGGTGAAGCCCACATTTCATTTACATTCAACAATGTGTTTATTAAAGTTAATATTATATATATATATATTGCATTGTTGAAATTATTATAAACGCAATA
The DNA here is from genome assembly GCA_034687865.1 of Kryphioiulus occultus. NCBI lineage: Eukaryota > Metazoa > Arthropoda > Diplopoda > Julida > Julidae > Kryphioiulus > Kryphioiulus occultus. The sequence goes on from JAQGAF010002897.1 coordinate 12,822, forward strand.
TTCCAAATTATATGTACATGTACTGTATGTACAGTTCTATAAAAAACCTTACGAATGTTGGACATACTCAAAACCATATAATAATGTTAACAACTAAGGGGACACCATAGAACATACTAGATTTTCAGTCATATCCTTAAATCGTTTTTCCGAAATATTAATTTCGAAGGGAATACTGAATGAAATTTTAAAAAGTATCCGTACTGCAACTGTACAGATTTTACAGAGCAAATGACCGAAATTAATACAAAATATAATTTTGGTAGGCCTACTAAAAAATTCCAGGTTACAAATCAAATTTCCTGCATTTGTAAGGTTTGTTGAATATAAAATTCCCCCATGCAGGGTTTCCAGCTTTACAAGGATGGTGATATCAACACGCATTCCTTTACAAGTCCGTGATAAAAGATAAATTAACCAATTTTTGCAATAAAAATCGTTCAATATCTTCTGCTGGAAACAACTTTTCACTCATACATGTGACCAGAACAGGACAAGAAATGCCGGATTCCTGAGCGGTTACGCCCTGTACCTGCCAAAAAGTCGGTAAACACGCTCAGGCAGCAGCTGAAATATAAATTTAGCCCTTGGATACAGAAATGTGTGTGCGCTTTTGCACTGAATATGGTTTGGGGGGAAGGTTGGAGTGTTTGGGGGGTGCACTGTTTACTCGAGTTTTCGGTAATAGGTGTGGTCGAATTTCCATAACTACGTGAACAACTTGCTTTCTTTGGACGCCTGCAGAAATAGCCTTACCATTATAGACAAATCAGCACGTTCTTTCGTAACTTTTTCATATTAGCCTGTCAGATTTTCTTATCTTTACCATTATCTCATGCGAAATGATTCGAGGCGATGATGATCCTATGGGAGATGATAAACGAAAGTTGTCGAGGGGAACTAATCTCCATATTAACCTTGGCAGTGGTACGTAATTAGAGGGCTTTTAAAGTATTTTCGTGGTGCAATATCTCAACTGCTATCATGCTAAAAGCACCAGAGCTATAAAAATACTTTAGTAGCTGTGAAACACCAGATAAGAATGAGTAAAGTCCATGGCAGTATAATTTGGACACGTCTAGTAATTATACCTTCTCACTTAAGTCTTTGAATAAACATTACTGATGCCGGTGTATTGGGAATAGCATTACAGAAACATGCAAATCACGTACATGTACTAAGCAAGCTAATCAGTGATACTAAAAGCCGATCTTGATGTACATTAAATGTGTTCTTACAGACCTGCATGGAAAACCTGAAATTGGCAGGAAAATTCAACAATGTTACATTTGGTTTCATCTTGCTAATTATTTTAGTTAACACAGTCAAGAGTTGGCACACTCAGTAGAAGTGGGGAATTTCCCTTATGCGTGTATCGGAATTACTCCATTTAATTCACACCTTTAAATTCTCATCAATGATTATACCGGTACATGTAGGTTAGAATATCAATGCTATAGTACAGCGTGTCATGCAGAATTCAGCACATTGTCGTATAATTTTGTTTGTTTTTATCTGGTGTTTCACAGCTAGTAAAGCATTTTTACAGCACATTTGCAAAAGTAGTTTTTTGACAAGTCTGGCCACTTCAAATGAATTTCAATATTTAGTCATATTCAATAATATGGCCACTGTAATTTTACTTCCTGGTTTTAAAAACAACAGATTTCAGTTGAAGGCAAATCCAATCCTTATCATTGTATTATGCAAATATGACAATTAGTATAATTTATGGGTTGGCATTTTCGGTGCTCAGGGAAATGCTCAAAATTCTGGAAGGTCAGGGAAGTTGAAAATGTCAAGTTTGCAGAACCTCTGGTGTTGTATTGGATTGTGGGATCTAACTCGCATATACGAGCGTACTTTGATGATCTTTTTTAAAATGTATGAGTTGCTTTTCAAAATATTCTGTCATTGCAAGGTGCAGGGTTTATCACTGGAATTCAAACTCACTAAATCAGAACGCTCTAAAAGCAACGCTTTTAGCGATGGGTAACCGACACGCTCGCTTTGGCGCCATGAATGGGGAAACCGGAAGGTTGCCTCCAGCACAGGATGTGACGTCACGAAATTGTCGGTTCGCCCCCCTCAACCGCAAACGTATGCACGGGGAGGTCCCTGGCGAATTCCGTAGTACTGAAAACACGTTGCGAAGAATGGGAATGCAGGATTTTGCAAATTAAAGTCGTATGCCAGGACGCATCTAGGAGTTGCGCTTGAGATGCATAAATAAATAAAATTACAATGGAAGAGGATCCCCCCAAAGAGAAAAATGCGGGTATTTTTGAGAAATGTGCAAAATCGGTGGAAGCACGTCTCTTCGTGCATACCCGGTTCGCACTATGTTAACACTCGAAAATGCTTTGGACACACACTCTTGTTGAGCGAAAATCCATGGCCATTGTTGTGGCAATGCGTTCGTACTTGTAAATTGAACTTTTTTCGAATTTGAACCTATTTTGTATTTTCCCTCGATTTGAATTTCCATCGCTATTGCGCTTTTTGCGTACCTTACTCGCTGCGGGATGTACAGTAGTATTGTATACCAAGTCATCTCTGGCTTAAAAAGATGGCTTTAAAGAACAAATATATTCCCAAAACATATATTCAGGGAAATTTAATAATTAAACAAATAAGATGGTTTTCTTGGATTTTTGGACCAACTTGCGGATCGTTACATAGAAATGTAGAACCTCTAAGTTGACCACTCAAGGTACTGGCGCAAACAGGTCAACATATGGAGGTAGTCAACATCTGGAACGATGCTTGTACTGACCCAGGATTTTAATTCCGTGAACTGCATGTACTGCGTGTATTTACACTTTTCAGTAGGCTATTCATTCCTCATTCGTGAATAATCTTATGAAAATGTTTATGGTACAGTACCAGTATTTATAATGTGCTGCAAATTTATCCAGCAATTACACGTACAGTACAGTAGGGGCACTGAAGATGTTTAAAATGAAATTGGGTACCTCTATAGACAGTTACTCTTCATGCATGGTGGACAGTATAAGTTTTGCAAGCAGCCTATAAATGTAATCATCCAGGATGTGATTTATGTGATGAGAGTAAATTACTATTCTGTGTCAAAGTCCAAGTGCTCAACTTACAACATACAGAGGTGCAGGTGGTCAACAAGTAGAGGTCACTTTCCATTGAGTTAATGTGGTGACCGTTCGATCAGTTAAAATGTGGTCAACAAAGGGAGGTGGTAAGCTTTGGAGGTACTACTGTACAGAAAGTTTTTAAAACGTTAAAATACTTACTTTACATATATTCCATGTACCGGTAGAAGCCAGCAAGTATAAATTATACCTATCAAAATACTAAAATTGTGGAATAACAATTAACGTGCAATTTATGTGATGTTAATTTCGTTCAGATTCTTTCGATGCCATGCAAATGCTAATTTTCAGAAGGAATGTGCAATTTATACATATACAGTGTACGTATCGCATGAGCTTTTTGATATATTCAGGCAGCTGCATGCGTTTGTCTAACCACAAAAAATCTGAATATGAATTTCCAACATTTCATCGCTCGAGGATATTTTTACATATTTCATCTTTCTTCGGTGGCAAAAACTTTCCAGTTAACATATCTGGCTGCATAACGAAGCAAAGTTATCTGATTTCATTATCATATTTTGAAAATATTTCACTGTTGCTTTTTTCGGTTTTGCGGTGAATTTATTCGTGGCGAGTAATTCCAATTACTATTTCGGTGAAAACCGTGGGAAAATTGCAATTTTTCAAGCGTGAAACTCATTTCTTGACAATGTAGATTGCTCGATACGGTTAGTTTGTCACTGGGATGACCACGCTTTCATCTAAATGAATTCTGGTAATTTTGTAGTTTTTGATGGATTTTAATTAGGGTTTGACATAGTCGTTTCTCATCTGGATGACTTGCTGTCGTTTTATGTCTTCTTAAAAAAATGGTTACCACCTCTATCATTCGTTGCATCAAGAAGGTTTTTTGAAGAGATTTGGCAAAGCCTTCGGGTTCTGACGATACCAGACAGCTAGGAATCTAGCAAACTTGTATAGTTGTTCAGTTTTGCTCACTAATGATCTTGCAAAAATGCGACATGTTTAAGACGCCTGCCTATAAATGTTTTCTCGCAAGTTTTAAGATGCTTTTACTTGGGTTCTCTAAATCAGCGCTGCGTTAAGTAACCCTTTTTTTAAAATGATAAAAGCATTTCAAACTATTTGCAAGATTTTCACATTTGCTTGTATATGTGATGATATGGGACGTAATCAATGTCATGTTCTGCCTTCTGATGTGAAATTTGCATTACCTGACATGTTAGATGTTGAATGAATTTGGAACATAGTGGAGTGACATTCCAAAATGTCAGATTATGATTATTGGTTCTTTCTTCTTGGGAAATCTTATTGTACAGTGTTCTGCACCATGCTAATGTTGCACGATGGTTTTGACGTTCGCGATGCTCACATGTTACCTACAGTAAATATGTTGCAAGATGGGGAACTGATTCGCATATTCCAATGGGTCAAAGGTCATGAGAGTTCAATGATAATAAAATGTAGTAAAATTTGGCAATGCTTAACGTCGATTTACGAAATCGGTATGTACAGTAAGTCTGGCACAAACTGTCAAAAAAGCTGGAACAAGCTGGCACTTTTTTAAAACAAACTGGTATTTGAAAATGTCAAGTTCTTTTTACTTTTTAAACTATTACAGCAGTCTAGGAACGTGAATGACTTGGGCTTCAAAATATACTTCTCGATACTGACAGTAACGTGTCCAAATATTCGGATTAGTCAGTAATCGCCATGGAACATCAATCCATCAACACGTGTAAATCAACAATTATTGATCGACAAATGTTGATCGAGAATTGTTCAATTTCGGTTCAGACGTTTCATCAAAAATGTATGCTACTTGCATTTGAGGACAGCGCTGGGCAAAAACTTCGATTAATAGTTTCAGCTGCCCCTAACCGCCAGGCAATCACTACCAGCCTGCGAGCCGTTAGGAGAAGCCAACTTTCTCATGGTGTCTACGGCGAAGCAGGGTCTTATCTGTAGTACAGCCTGCTAATGTGTATTCCGAGTGGCGTCGTACGTCACCCCAAAAATAGCACCCGCTGCTAAATGTGCACAAAACAAAAAGCCGATAATAAAATTGAATAAAATCCTCCGGAAAGCAAATGTGGTGTTGAATTCTACTCGACGAGTGGAGTTCCAAGAAAGATAAAATATGCGCATTTGGAGCAGGGACTATACCGAAGTTCTCCTGCAAATCTCGTTTGTTTTTCAGCCCATGGTTCCCTCGCCACCCCCACCCCACTCCACTGCTGTTATTTTCCCGTCACATAATTAAGCGCCAGTAAAGCGACGTCAATGAGCTGCGTCCCAAATGGCTTCAAGCGCTGAAATTTCATCCAAAAAGCTTCAGCAGTCGACAAAAAAAACAGATAAAGCTAGGCAGGCCCCCTCTCACGTCGTTCGTTTTGTCACATCAGCGCCGTGCTAAATATAAATTTGCCTGGCTTCCGAAGGAAGACTGAAATTATTTTCCAATTCGCTAAGGAGTCAACTTCTCTCAATAGTCTCCCAGCCTGCAAGCCCTTCGACGACTTCAACCCCCATTATAATCCCAAATAGATTTGAAGCGTTTATCGTATATAAAACAACTATAAAACTTCCTCCCGATTATAAATTGCCCATTCTGATGCATTATTCCATATCCAAACACCCCCGCCTTCCTTGGGGACATCAGACAACATCTTTTTGCGTCCTCCCAAGAAGGATGCAGCTCATTCCTCATTCATTTAGCCTAGTTCCGTTCGGCATCAACGTCTTCGGTTACTCCCCCAGATTTTGCAAATCCAAACATTTCCAGATTCACACTTTTCCATGGGAAATGCGATGAACGGGATATGATGGCGAACAGATGGGCGCCCTGAGCCTCAGGCCCAACGAGCTATTGGGCCACTAACGAAATTGTTGAGCAGAGAAGAGTTCTGGGTCGTGTGGCAAATGTTGTCACGCTGAAAACTTTATACGTAACGTGATGCTGAGAACACTGCAGTATGTTCGATGGAGAACGTGTTTTCAAATGCACTTTGACCTTGGTTGGATGACGCACGATGGCGTTCTTGGTGGAAATTCCTGTTATAATGTGCCCATGATTTTGATGATGACTCTGAGTTGTGTAAATTCAGCCACATGCATGTACACAGTTGACGACACAAAAATATATTGGAAATGTTTCCCATTTGAACATGTTCAGCATGTGTAGATATCCCCATCTACACATGAGGAATTCATGTCATCTGATAAATTCCAATCAGTTATGACATGTTCCCCATGGACATGATCAAATTAACCCGTTCTCGACATGTCGAGACGTGTTTTAATTAGTGATTCCGGTCGTGTTTACAAGGCAATAAGCTTAGGGTAAAACCTGTTAAAATATGAAATATGATAAAATATCTGGGGTTTGTAAAAACCCATCCCTTGGTGGACGTAGTTTTTAACATGCTTAGCATGTGTTTAACACCAAATAAAAATGTCAATGGATAGCATTGGTGCAAGTTTACATTTCAATTAAGGATATGACCAAATGTTTTAAAATACAGTGTAGACATGGCTAGGACATGTCAACTTACATGAAACTGATTTCCAAACATGTCAAAGTATATGAACTGATGTCCAAAACATGTTAAATTACGTTACATGAAACTTATGTCTAAACATATCCAAATACATTGAATTGATACCCAAAACATGTCAAAGTAACATGGAACTTATGTCTGAACATGGAATTGATGTCCAAAACATGTCAATTTACATGGAACTAATGTCGAAAACATGCAAAAATAAATGAAACTCATCTCTAAAACATAGTGGGTCTTAGGATCTAATTTAATGTTTGCAGACCTATTGTAGAAGAGCTTTATTAGGCGATTTCTTAGTTTAAATGTTTGTTTGTCTATCGTAGAACAACGATTAGACTTTATTATAGTAATTAATTAAACAAGTTTTAGTTTGGTTTCTGAACATGCTCCAGGAGTCGATTGGACATGGATCAATTAAGCATATCTTGGTTAGCCGGAACTTCATCACGAGCGCAGGGGGGGGGGGGGGGGGGGTGGGTTAA